>NQLW01000017.1:477049-553892 GCA_002312845.1 Kalanchoe fedtschenkoi | reverse complement strand
AACCTCCACCCCCACCTCCTCCTGCCCAACCTCCTCCTGCTGCGGAACCTCCACCACCACCTCCTCCGGCGGAACCTCCACCACCACAGCGTGAGGATAGAATGGATATAGTACCAGCTGTACTATATCCAAACCTAAAACCACCACTGGGGAAACCTATCAATTGTTTCATAATTTATATTATTAACTTATATTATTAAAAACTTAAAATTAAATTAAATTTGAAAGAATTTGATAGTTTACCCAGATGTAGGGGATCTGCTCTAAGAAGCCGAGCGCGATAAGCACGGTCGCTATCGCGCCCTGTCCAACTATCACCCATAAATTTAGCTCTGATGTGTTTGTATTTTGAATCACCTTTCGCTGCAAAAGTTATTTCTGATTAATTTTAATTTTTTATATTTTTTATATTAGATAAAAATTCAAAATACTTACAATAGTGTCTACAGCCACGAGAGCGAACGCGGTGTCGATCGTGGCCGCGTACAAGGAAACGTAGTGATGATGCTGATCCTTGGTATGAAGTAAAAGCTGGTCAGGGACTACAGCAAGGAGGAGTAGTGCCACATCGAGGAATACAAAACTCCAAAAAGTAGTCCACTAAAATAAAGTTAAAAAGTTAATCTTTAATTTTTGTTAGACTTTATTATTTCATATTTAAAAATTAAAAACTTACTCTGTCTCTCGACGTAGCACGGTAAACATACACCAGTGCTAATACTCCATGGACAGTAAAATTTATTGAATTTACTGTGACGAGCCAAAACACACCATACTCATCCCGATTGGCTAAGTATAGCCATATAGAAGAGCTAAGAGCGCCTCTTAGATGTTGATTAACAGAATACTGTGAAGCTGGTTTCGCTATAAACTCCAAACTGTAATAATAATTCATATTTAAAAAATAATTAATTTAGTAATAATCTAAAAAAATACAAATATTGAATTTGATAGTTAGAGCGGACTCTCATAATACATTATCCATTATTAACTTTATTTGGTTGAATAGCATTGCAAAATAACATGTGGCATTATAAAGTCATTCATGCTCACACAATTTGTCACGCTACATATTTCATCACATAATTTTTGTTAACACTACCAATATCTATATATAACTCAGGCATTCTTCGCTTAGTTAGATGAGACGATGTAGGTGAATTGTTATGGTCTCTGCCAATCACTTAGAGAGAAAAGGCACTTGCCTTGCTTTTATGTGGAACCTTTGGTTTCACAAGTAAATTGGGGCAATCACTTAGTTAAGAGAGAAAAGGCTCTTGCCTTGCTTTTATGTGGAACCTTTGGTTTCACAAGTAGATGGGGAGAACTTGAGACTCGTATATATATATATATATATTTTAAATACAATATTTTGATTTTTTTAGAAAAAATTAAATGTCATTGAAAATCAGAAGGGAGCAAGTTAGAAGACTTACACGATCGGTATTATGTTTAATACCGTAAATATTATCTCCAGAATCGCAAGTGCAAATTCATCACGTGCGAACGCTTGAAATTGAGCCATATTTTAATCTGAAGACACCAAAAACAAACATTAAAACATTCATCAGACCCAAAAATGATTGAGTTTTCTTATTACTCATCATATATAATGTTAGATAAAAAGTTAGTACTTGGATAATATATATATATAGGGGAGAGATCCGTTGAGAACCTTCTTACGTTGAGAACTGTTGTGGACAATTCTGGACCAATCATTATTTACATGAAACAACAATGTATTAATTATATAATTTCCTTTTTTGAGTTTATTTATTATTCATTATTAATTATATGAGATTCATTTTTTATTTATTGTGAAACAGATTTACTTGCCATTTTGAGATTTCGTTTTGTATTTAATTTACCGGATTTTTTGGCTAGATTCTTTTTCTAATTTATAGATTTTTGAGGAATATGAATAGTGAACATGAGGTTCACTGCTTAAATCACTATTCAATATGTTCATCACTTAGGTTCACTGTTGCAATATGTTCACTACATGGAGGTTCACTGTTCAAAAAAATTATAAAAATATAAAAAAATGTAGTCCGAAAAATGTTCACTATTCATATTACTAAAAAATCTGTAAATTAGAAAAAAATCTAGACAAAAAAAATCCGTTAAATTAAATACAAAACGAAATCTCAAAAAGGCAAATAAATCTGTTTCATAATAAATAAATAAAGAATCTCATATAAATAATAAATAAACTCAAAAAAAAACCATGTAATTAATACATTGTTGTTTTATGTAAATAATGATTGGTCCACGTTTGTCCACAACGGTTCTCAATTTAAGAAGGTTCTCAACTGATCCACCCTCTATATATATATTCAAGAGTATGAAAAGTTAATAAATCAAAACAAGTTTTCACATTGCACGAAACATATTTTGAAGTAATACATATTAGATAGCAGAAAAAAAGACCAAGCACAGATCAAACTTCAAAGCACAAACAGTAATGTTAAGGTTGTGTTTCTCATGCAGTTTTTATGAATGGAAACTTTTATTGCAGCAAGTTTGCTTGTTACATATTACGATGGATTTGACTTTTTTTTTTTTTTGCTTCTCATCCAATAATTAAAAAGCTTAATTAGTTTCCTTACATCCAATAATGCAACATTTCAAAAGATAATTAAGAAACATATACACTACACATCATGTCAACTTCTCACCCTGATAATAACTAGGTTTGTCTAAAAACTCCGTGGTAATATAAAATACTAGAAATTTTCTTACTTGCTAATAAATTTAGCTACTAATGTAATTAACCAGATGCTAAATTTAGAAATTAAATAAAATAGCTAAACTAGGTTTTTCTTAATTAATTTAGAAATTAAATTTTAGCTAAACTCTCAATGTGATCTATATATAACCGAGACATATGCGGAAATCAAATATAAGTACTCCCTCTGTCCTCTTTTACATGTCACTTAACCGAATTTTTTTGTCCACTTTTACTTGTCACTTACCATTTTTCAATGCGTATTTAATATCAACAACTACCTTAAAATGTCAAACATTAATCACTTCATTATCATAATCAATAAATAATACATTTCTGACCAATAATCATCTACCAATTTTACTTTTTGCACGAACTTTTTCAAAAAAATGTTAACCACCTACCTATTAAATTTGTTCAACTGCTAGCATTAACTTCACCTTAATCTACTCAAATTAACCGTAAACGACATGTATTAGAGGACGGAGGGAGTATAATACATAAACCTAGCACCCAAACTAACGAGTCAATTCCATCAAGTTATCAACAAACTCAACACAGATAATATAGCTAGCAAAGCTCACAACTCAGATAAAATGCAACAGATTTATTACTCTCACCAGATTCGGCTACGAATTCGAAAAATCTGACCTCGGAAACGAAAGATGATCGGAGGTAGTAGTTAGGGGCTGCTGTGAAGAGGATTTTGAACGGTGAGGTGTTTGTTGTTGTTGGAGCTTCAAAGCCTCGGAAATGGAAGAGGATTGGAGCTAGTAGTAGTTAGGGTTTCGTTTTGGGGATTGTGAGTGGGTGCGATGGATGTTTTTTGAGGTTCACAGAATCCGTTGTGTAGCGGTGGTCGAGGAAGGTTCTTTGAGGATTGTAAACAGGTTGTTTTGAGGATTGTTTTGTGTGGGTAATTATGTTTTCTTCTCGTATTGGTACGAAGTATACGATAGTGACTTTTGCATTTATTAATGTATAGGGTGAGGTCTTCAAACCCTTCCTAAAAATAGAAACATTCAATGCCATAAGAATGTTTTTATCCAATGACTTTTTTGTTGTACTTTATTTATTTAAACTCAATAAAATAATTATTTATTTTATTTAGACATTTATTTAGTGTTATTAAAATTTAGTTTATGCGGTTAACTTGAGAGCCTCAATTATTTAGACATTTTACTGACATAATTTGTATTACTAATTTACTATCAATTCAAAAAAGCTAAATTGATTTTGTATATTACAAAATGAATTACATGTCCATCCAATTTACTTTAATCGGTCTACATTATAACAAGGTGATCTTTGTAATATGTCTTTATATTACAATCATTAGTGACACATCTTTAATTATATCATCTTGTTATATAAAGGTAATTAAACTACTCAGCAACACATTATTAAAAATGGTGATTTACTTATTATTATTTTTTGAAAGAACAAAAGTATACATTTTCACAAGCAAATGATTTTTTCCTATCTATTTCATGCAACTTATTTTATTTGATTTACATTGGAAAGAACCAAAGCCTAATAATTTAACTATCTGAGCGCAGCTCAATAATTAAGGATCCAGTTACTGTTAGAGTTATAAACTAAAAATAATCAGGGATTGAGTTTGCTATTTTCGTTACGATTAAAAATATAACAGGTCATCACGGAATGGGAATGGGCTCTGGAAGTTTGAATGGGTGTTAACCTAGCTAGCTACTACTTTCACCCTTTTTGTTATATTTACATCTTCATAATTAAATTGAAACCTGATTTGTCTACGAGGTTCACCCATTTTTTGTATGTCTAATGCATTAAGTTTATTAGTATACCACGCAACAAAATCACTTGCTTCTTCTATAATATCTCTGGCCAGAAATGAGGGGACAAAACACATACCCTTTCAATGAAGTAAGAGTGAAAATAATATTATATCGTGATCACTCAAGCTGCATCTGAAACAATGTTATCTACACTAACAAAGATCATGGAAAATTCACTGTGAAGAAAAATCTAAAATGGTATAATTAAGAAACCATAATTTCCATGTGAATGGAAAAAAGTCAGAAGCTAGGTGCCGCCTTTGGCTGTCTAAAATGCTACACTAACATAATTATTTTAATATTTATGAATCAACTAGTATTTTTTTTAATTTTATAAATATTTTTTGATATTAATTTTTTTATTATTCATAAGGGTTGTATTTTTATAATTATTTTAGAGAGAGAGATATGTGCCGCCTGTGGCTGTCAACCTTACAGAAACTTTTTGAAATCTGCAGGCAGTCCCCATCTACTGCTAAATACAGTTTAAATGCATAATTGAACTAGCTCTCTCTCTCTCTCACTCGCAACAAAATTGCATTATACACATGCCACATAGTCTATTTTTGTAATTATTCTATATACATGTAATGTTATTTTTATTTTCCTATGAATAAAATTTGCAAATTTCTAATTATAATATCACTTCGGCAAACATTATATTCATCTTACTTTATTAAACTAAATTCCATCCATGACTGTAAAACTAAAAATGTTCATTTTATGTGTTTTTAATACAAAATATGTTGTGTAAAATTCCTAATAATAATAATAATAATAATATATTATTATTATTATTATTATTCCAAGCTTTTCTATTGTTTTTTACTTAATTGCATTTTATGTACATTTTTCATGCAAATCAAACATAGTAGTTACAGTATACACTTTTTTTCTTTTCTTTCAACTTCACATAAACTTTAACTTGTGCAATAAACAGAAATCTCTGGTAGACTAGAAATAACTAATCCCACATGTTAAATTATTATGAAGAGTCTACAACTAACACTCAACACTATTCATATGTATGTATTCTCACTGCATATACATAATATACTTCCATATACGTGAAAGCTAGCTAGAGAACGATGAGGGATCGATGAGGGAGCAAATTAAAACACATTTCCGAGTAGTCGAAGTTTTCTTTTGAAGTATAAATAAATGTACTTTCAAACAAAAACAGAAAAAACCCTAGCTAGCTCCTCTTTAGTCAGCGAAGAAAAACTATAGCCAATAAAAACTATATATTTCATGCATCTTATGTTATTTGATTTATCTTGAGAAAAAAACCCAACCCTAATATAACTAGCTAAGCGCAGCTCAATAAGCATCCAATTACCAGGGATTGAGTTTGCTATTTCCATTAAGATTAAAAATATAACAGGTTATCATGAAATGAGAATGGGCTTTGGAAGTTTGAATGGGTGTTAACCTAGCTAGCTACTACTTTCACCCTTTTTGTTATATTTACATCTTCTCAAAAATTGAAACCTGATTTGTGTATGATGTCCACCCATTTTCTATGTCTTATGCATTATTAAGTGAAAATCACGCAATAAAATCACTTGCTTCTGCTATAATATCGCTGGCTAGAAATCAGGGGACAAAACACATGTTCATCGAAGTAAGAGTGAAAATAATATTATATTGTGATCACACAATTAAGCTGCATCGGGCTGAAACAATGTTATCTATAGTAACAAAGATCATAGAAAATTCATTGTGAAGGAAATGCTATAAAGGTATAATCAAGAAACCGTAATTTCCCTGTGAATGGAAAAATATCAGAAGCTAGGTATCAATTAAACCTAATTTAGTTCTCCATGTCAAACAAAGAAAAACAAAACACACAAGTAAGGACGGAATAATGCACCAAATTCAACCTGACTGTGGAAGCAGTTTTAGAGGGAGAGGGAGTTACTAGCAGTGTGAGTGAAGAAACAAGCATTAATTATTAGTCTTTTTTTTTTGTACACCAACAGTTTTACATTAACTAATGTTAGGGTTGTGTCTCTCATGCAGTTTCACTTTTACTGCAACAGATTGCTTGTTAAATGATAGGCTGACCACTTTCTAATACAATAAAATGCTTACTTCCCCAAATAACTAGGTTTGTCTAAAAATCTCATCTAAATAAATAATAAAATTGGAATTTTATTACTTTGTAATAAATTTAGCTGCTAATTAGGAGTAAGAAACATGATTATTTTATGTGTATGTAATTAATGCAAAGTTGTCTCACTCTATCTTCAAATACACACCATCTAAACAAACTAAATAATTTTTTTTTACAGAATTGTTAAATTGGCAGTAGCAAAACTTCAATCATTTTTTCTATGTTACAAAATTTTAAGTTCATTTTATCAAAATTTTAAGTTCATTTTATCAAAATTTTAAATTCATATTATCAAAATTAACATCAGCATTTGCATCTTGCTGTTAGCAGAACCGTCAGTTCAATTTGATTCATTTCTATTCATTTTTTTAGTTGTTCACTTTTGTAAAAAGAACATTATATTCTTATTTATTTGAGCAACATTTTTTTTACTAGTTCAATTCAATTCATTTAAACTCAGATCTATTCAATTCTATACATTCAATTTTTTCATTTCAATTTAGTTTCATTTTAATAAAAAAAACAGGCTCTTGGGCTGTGTTTTGTTTGAGGAAAATTTGACAGAAAGGGAAATTTGATAGAAAATGAATTTTTCATGGAATTTGTTTCATTTTTATATTTTTTGAGGAGTGGAAAATTCATGGGAAAGTGTTCAAACACTATTTGTTTTATTAAAAATTTTCATCTTATTTTCCAACTAATTTTTCATCTCCTAACTTTCCCTAAACCAAACAAAAGATTTCTTTCTATTTTCTCTCAAATTTTCAATTCTCTTAAATTTCCCCCCTTACACATCTGAAATTGCTCTAGCTTGAGTGCCATGGTGATGCGATGAAAGGAATTAACATTACTTTGATGCTGGTCTGATGAAAGAAAATTTAAATTTATTTGCATTAAATTAAGTTTTCTAATTAATATTAAATTTGTATTGCATACTTTTTTATTCAATTCATCGTGAAGGAAAAGCTAAAATGGAGAAGCTAGGTGTCAATTATTAACCCTAATTTAATTCTCAATGTGAAAAAGAAAATCCACAAGCATTATTTATTACTGTCTTTTTCTGGTACAGCAACAGTTTTAGTATATAAATTGATGTTAGGGTTTGTCATGCAATTTTTATAAATAAGATGCTTAGTTCACATGCATATATGTAATAAATAAGATAAATACAGTCCACTTTTTGTGCAGCTCTGTTGCCAATGGTATCTATATATGGAAACTTTTTGAAATCTGTAAGTCGTCCCCGTCAAACGTCTCTCTCAAAAAAGTAATGAAGTCCATCATTACGTATATTCATAATTGTTATATTACATTATATAAATGTCATATTGTCTATTTTTGTTATTATTCTATATACTTAATGTTATTTTCGTTTTTTTATTAATCATCTACAACTGATAAAATATTTGCAAATTTCTAATTACAATACAATTTCGACTAACATTATATTCATCCTACTTTATTAAATTAAATTCCATTCATCTGTACGTAACTATAAACTAAATGTTCATTGTAAGTATGACGACATCTATAAATGTTATTTAATAAATACATATCATTTATCGTATTTGATTTTCTTACATTTTAATAAGAATATACTTTGTTTTTATTATTAGATTTTTACATATATAATTTTTACATAAATATATTTTTTGAATACAATATTATCAGAAGGGAGCAAGTTAGAAGACTTACACGGTCGGTATTATGTTTAATACCGTTAATATTATCTCCAGAATCGCAAGTGCGAATTCATCACGTGCGGAAGGTTCAAATTAAGCCATATTTTAATCTGAAGACGCCAAAAACAAACTTTAAAACAATCATCAGAACCAAAAATGATTGAGTTTTCTTATATATTACTCATCATGTATGATGTTAGCTAAAATGTTAGTACTTGGATTAATAAATTTAATATATTCAAAACAAATTTAATAAATCAAAACAAATTTTCACATTGCACGAAACATATTTTGAAGTAATACACATTAGATAGCAGAAAAAAAAAAGCACAGATCAAACTTCAAAGCGCAAACAGGTGCTGCAGTGCAGGAATGTTACTAAGGCGACCTACAATCCATACTCAAGAAAAAAAAGTAAACTAAGTATGTTAGAGCAGTTCTGAGCAAAACTTACGTACAAACCCAAAAGCACGGCCTACAATCTCACTCTCATCCTCCTCGTTACAAATCAAAATGTTTATGGATGACAGAAACTCAAACATCTAACCTTGAAGAGTCGGTGGCAGGTACGTATTCTGATGGCAATGCTTCAAATTAGACCAGATCCGATTTTGTGGCCTTCTTGCAAATCGCCTGTATCACAAAAAATCAGACGAAATACTCAGCAACAAATATAATAAAACACTTTGACATCAAACCCTGAAACAAAACTCAAATTGATAGGCATTGAGAATAGCAAAAAAAGTTTATAAAGTTTCTGGGGTTTGGTTGGCAACAGTGGGTGGGGTTCTGAGTTGGAACTTAACCAACACGGGAAGACCGAAGAACGGAAGAAGTGAATGCTGCCGATCGTGTGGTCGAAGTTGAGAATGGAAGCAGGCCGGGTTGATGATATATGTTTAGAAGCAGTGGCGGAACTAGGAATTTTAATTTGGGAGTATGAAATTTTTTTTTTTAAACTGAATGAGGTATAAAAATAAATAATATAATATTTTTAAGTTTAATTGAGGGTATAAAATTTTTTTTAAGCTGACTGAGGGTACAAAAATAAGAAATATCATATTTTTAAACTTAATTAGGGGTACAAAAATTAAAAATATGTTATTTTTACACTAAAATATGAACGTTTAGTCGGAATTTGGGTGGACAGCTGTCCCCACTGTCCACCCCTTGGATCCGCCCCTGTTTAGAAGGAAACCGTACAAATTAGAGACTTCTCGAGTTGGAGCTTTGATGTTGTTTGATTGGGTTTGAGGGTAGTAAGTATGAGGTGAGCAACAAGCAGTCTGAGGAGGCCGCCAATAATGTAGTCTCTAATGGTGCTCATGGTTTGGTAGTCGCTGTGCTATTTACTCGAAATGCAAAGCAACTGGATAAGTCTGGGTTTTGCAAAAACTTTCCTCCAAAAGTGAAACTGATGTTTGGCTGCGTGTTGAGACTGGTCAAGTACTAATTAATCTAGTAGTAGTAGTTCAGTATTCATCTCTCTGTTTAAAACTACATACATTAATTAAATAGAGACTTAATTACCAATATATATACACACATATAATAATAGAACATGAGCAGATTAATTAATACACAACAAACAATTTTTTATTCATCATGTTGATTCCTTTTGGTATATAAAAAAAGGAAAATACATAATTTGATGTCACTTTCTTAATTAAATATGAAACTGGACTAACGATGCATTAGGCTACATGTGAACGTTTGGCTTTTTTTATAAATGAAGAATTCCCTAATTAAGCTCATGAACATAAAGTCAAAACGTCAAAATTTTCTTACTAAAAGTGTGTTATATGTGTATTTCTTTCTTTTCTCAAAAAATCATCTTTAATAGTATTTGATTTGATCAGGTGACCAACCAAAGGGTCATTAGCAGCAGACCAAATATTATTGTATAATCTTTTGCTTACTTTGTTGTTGTCTATGCGCGTGGAGTTAGCATATTGTATTTTTCATTCTAGCTAGGGTATAGTACGTGTCACTTTCTAATATAAGAAAAATATGAAAAATTTTATGAATGGAAATTTTTACTGCAGCAAGTTTGCTTGTTATTATGATAGCTTTGACCATTTTTTGGCTTCTCATCAAAAAGCTAAGTTTCCTTACATTTAATGCAAATTTCAAAAGAGAAAGAAACATTTACACATGCCACATAGTCTATTTTTGTAATTATTCTATATACATGTAATGTTAATTTTATTTTCCTATGAATAAAATTTGCAAATTTCTAATTATAATATTACTTCGGCAAACATTATATTCATCTTACTTTATTAAACTAAATTCCATCCATCTGTGACTGTAAAACTAAAAATGTTCATTTTATGTGTTTTTAATACAAAGTATGTTGTGTAAAATTCCTAATAATAATAATAATTATTATTATTATAATAATTATTATTATTATAATAATAATTATTATTATTCCAAGCTTTTCTATTTTTTTTACTTAATTGCATTTTATGTACATTGTTCATGCAAATCAAACATAGTAGTTACAGTATACACTTTTTTTCTTTTCTTTCAACTTCACATAGACTTTAACTTGTGCAATAAACAGAAATCTCTGGTACACTAGAAATAACTAATCCCACATGTTAAATTATTATGAAGAGTCTACAACACTCAACACTATTCATATGTATGTATTCTCACAGCATATACATAATATACTTAAATATACGTGAAAGCTAGCTAGAGAACGATTAGGGATCGATGACGGAACAAATTAAAACACATTTCCAAGTATCCGAAGTTTTCTTTTGAAGTATAAATAAATGTACCTTCAAACAAAAACAAAAAACCCTAGCTAGCTCCTCTTTAGTCAGCGGAGAACAACTATAGCCAATAAAAACTATATATTTCATGCATCTTATTTTATTTGATTTATCTTTTAAAAAAACCCAACCCTAGTATAACTAGCTAAGCGCAGCTCAATAAGCATCCGATTACCAGGGATTGAGTTCGCTATTTCCATTAAGATTAAAAATATAACAGGTCATCATGGAATGAGAATGGGCTCTGGAAGTTTGAATGGGTGTTAACCTAGCTAGCTACTACGTTCACCCTTTTTGTTATATTTACATCTTCTCAAAAATTGAAACCTGATTTGTGTATGATGTCCACCCATTTTCTATGTCAAATACATATTCATCGAAGTAAGGGTGAAAATAATATTATATTGTGATCACACAAACTGCATCGGGCTGAAACAATGTTATCTACAATAGCAAAGATCATAGAAAATTCATTGTGAAGGAAATGCTATAAAGGTATAAACAAGAAACCGTAATTCCCTTGTGAATGGAAAAATATCAGAAGCTAGGTATCAATTAAACCTAATTTAGTTCTCCATGTCAAACAAAGAAAAACAAAATCCACAAGTAAGGACCGAATAATGCACCAAATTCAACCTGACTGTGGAAGCAGTTTTAGAGGGAGAGGGAGTTACTAGCAGCGTGAGTGAAGAAACAAGTATTAATTATTAGTTTTTTTTTTGTACACCAACAGTTTTACATTAACTAATGTTAGGGTTGTGTCTCTCATGCAGTATCACTTTTACTGCAATCTTGTTAAATGATAGGCTGACCACTTTCTAATACAATAAAATGCTTACTTCCCCAAATAACTAGGTTTGTCTAAAAATCTCATCTAAATAAATAATAAAATTGGAATTTTATTACTTGCTAATAAATTTAGCTGCTAATTAGGAGTAAGGAACATGATTATTTTATGTGTATGTAATTAATGCAAAGTTGTCTCACTCTATCTCCAAATACACACCATCTAAACAAACTAAATAATTTTTTTTACAGAATTGTTAAATTAGCAGTAGCAAAACTTCAATCATTTTTTCTATGTTACAAAATTTTAAGTTCATATTATCAAAATTAACATCAGCATTTGCATCTTGCTGTTAGCAGAACCGTCAGTTCAATTTGATTCATTTCTATTCATTTTTTTTTGTTGTTCACTTTTGTAAAAAGAACATTATATTCTTATTTATTTGAGCAACATTTTTTTTACTAGTTCAATTCAATTCATTTAAACTCAGATCTATTCAATTCTATACATTCAATTTTTTCATTTCAATTTAATTTCATTTTAATAAAAACAACAGGCCCTTGGGCTGTGTTTTGTTTGAGGAAAATTTGACAGAAAGGGAAATTTGATAGAAAATGAATTTTTCATGGAATTTGTTTCATTTTTATATTTTTTGAGGAGTGAAAAATTCATGGGAAAGTGTTCAAACACTATTTGTTTTATTAAAAAATTTCATCTTATTTTCCAACTAATTTTTCATCTCCTAACTTTCCCTAAACCAAACAAAAGATTTCTTTCTATTTTCTCTCAAATTTTCAATTCTCTTAAATTTCCCCCCTTACACATCTGAAATTGCTCTAGCTTGAGTGCCATGGTGATGCGATGAAAGGAATTAACATTATTTTGATGCTGGTCTGATGAAAGAAAATTTAAATTTATTTGCATTAAATTAAGTTTTCTAATTAATATTAAATTTGTATTGCATACTTTTTTATTCAATTCATCGTGAAGGAAAAGCTAAAATGGAGAAGCTAGGTGTCAATTATTAACCCTAATTTAATTCTCAATTTGAAAAAGAAAATCCACAAGCATTATTTATTACTGTCTTTTTCTGGTACAGCAACAGTTTTAGTATATAAATTGATGTTAGGGTTTGTCATGCAATTTTTATAAATAAGATGCTTAGTTCACATGCATATATGTAATAAATAAGATAAATACAGTCCACTTTTTGTGCAGCTCTGTTGCCAATGGTATCTATATATGGAAACTTTTTGAAATCTGTAAGTCGTCCCCGTCAAACGTCTCTCTCAAAAAAGTAATGAAGTCCATCATTACGTATATTCATAATTGTTATATTACATTATATAAATGTCATATTGTCTATTTTTGTTATTATTCTATATACTTAATGTTATTTTCGTTTTTTTATTAATCATCTACAACTGATAAAATATTTGCAAATTTCTAATTACAATACAATTTCGACTAACATTATATTCATCCTACTTTAATAAATTAAATTCTATTCATCTGTACGTAACTATAAACTAAATGTTCATTGTCTTTTTTGTTTTTAATGTAAGTATGACGACATCTATAAATGTTATTTAATAAATACATATCATTTATCGTATTTGATTTTCTTACATTTTAATAAGAATATACTTTGTTATTATTATTAGATTTTTACATACATCTTTGACATATGATAAAAAAAATGACTTAGTGTTTATTGAACCAAAATCGTAACAAGAAAAAAAAACGTCAAATCATGGGTAAAGGGATTTCAGGGACATATTGATTATTTGAGGGGGGGGAATTATAAAGGGTTTCGAACAATCACTTTTACATAAAAAAGTAAATAACAATTTTAATGCTAGGAGGTATATTTTGAATTAAACTACTAGAAGTTAAATTGTTGAGCAATCTGAATCCGAATAAAATGTGTTTTTATAGACTTGTAGCGGCTAGTGAAAAGCATGTAGAGAGAGAAAGCTTAATGTCTTTTTTTTTTCTGGTACAACAATCAAGTTTGCATTAATTAATCAAGTTTGCAGCAAATATTGGCTGCAGCTACTTTTTTGACTTCTTATACAATCACATGCTTTACTTCCCATGCATAAAAAAGGTAAGAGAACATAATAGTAACATGAATATAATTTATATTTATTATTTGGTTTTTTAGATATAAATTTTTTAATACTTCCTACATGCAATATATGAGTTAGCAGTTTGTCCAAATCCCCCCATTAAATAATAATAAATTTATTATGAACAAAATTTAATAATGATAATAAATGATGATGTTTCAATGCAACAGATAGTCTCTACATCTAGCTATAGTGACCCTACAGCCATATATCGAACTAACTATTTCACAGTAAAACCACATCTCAAATAAACTATTGATTAATTTAATAATCTTTAACCCTAAAATCAAACTACTTTTCATAAACCCATTGGCCCGCCGCACTCTACCTTCAATTCAACCCACCGCGGCCGCCCCTGCCATGATTCCTCATCCCTGCTGAGAAATGAAGGTTGCTAAACTCAAGTGCTCCCTAATTTTTAAAATATATATTTAAAAAAAATGATTGTATAAATTTATAGTTTAAAATAAACTGCTCATTCTTTTAATTGCTCCCTATATATCCCCATATTCAATTTGCCTCCTTCTCAAATTTGTCTGTTGAAATTAAAAAGAAAAACCTAATTAACCAAAACATTATTGATCATATATGCATGCGTTTATAGTACATTTAATTTATGTTGTGTGTGCCTTGCTTAATTAACGCCGTAACATTGTCATCAAACGCGTTTAAGACACGATAGTAGTTGCCATTTTTACTATGTTATTCGATATTCTTGTGTATTTTTATTGGTTTTTTAATTAAATATTTTTTGTCTATTATATTTGTCAGTAAATTATTCTAATACATACTTAACATGTATAAATTTATTAAAAAATCAAATATTAATTCATTTATATTTCTAATTAATAAAAAAATTATTTTACAACCGATATTAATACACTGTATTTTATAGTTTACACAAATTATACACTAAATACTAACACATTAAACTCACATCAAGTGGCCAATGATGTGTAAAAAAAAAACTCGATTCGTGTTTGGGTTTGGTTTAGGTGGAGACAAGCTGTTGTGATTAAGTCTGATTATTTTGTCTTTTTTAATCCACTTAGGGTTTGTTGGGTTTAGAGAGAATTTGGTGCAAAGAAAATTTTGGTGGAAAATATTTCCCTTAAGGATTCCATCTTATTTTCCCTTATTTGATTAAGAGTGAAAAATTATGAGAAAATGCTACAACATTCTTTATTTTAAACAAGTTATCCTTCTAATTTTCCATCTAATTTTTCCACATTCTCATTTTTTCATTAATCTTTTCAATTTTCCATTAAAATTTCTTTTCCATCAAATTTTTTCTAAATGTGTGTTTTGATTTAGGGAAAATTTGATGGTAAAAAAAACTGAGAATAGTGAATTCCCTATGAAATCCATCCTTTTTTTCTTGTTTGGTTAGGGATAAAAAATAGTGGGAAAATAGTAAAATATTCTTTATTTTAAACAAATCTTCCTTTCTATATTTTTATCTTACTTTTTTTTCTCACAATTTGTTCTCCTTATTTTCCACCAAATTTTTATTTTCATCAAGTTTTCCCTAAACCAAACACAGCCTTAGTGAAAACTAATTTTCTCTAAACCAAACACAGCCTTAGTGAAAAGCTGCTGGCTGGCTTCTTCTTTTTGTTTTTCGCTGACTTGCACGAATTAGACTTCCCATACACTTTCTATAAATAGAAAGGCAGCAAAAAGCTTGCCGGTTACTACTTGTTACACACTTGCATTTGATTATTGATTACTTTTTCTCTGTCTTGTACGCCCCCAACCCAATAAATTTACTTTTAAAAGTGTTTTTTATGGTATCCCATTTCAATAAATTTGTCTAGTTGGTTTAGGGGTGTTCACTATACGGTTAAAACCGTTAACCGAAGTCGATTAACTGAGAAATTTAACCGCGGTTAACCGAAGAATTCGGTTCAATTAACGGTTAATGTTAAATGAATTTTCGGTTAACCGATTAACCGAATAAATTTATGTCGTTTCTTTTGTTGTCCATTGCGTTTTGATCTTCTCGCCTTCTCCCTTTCATTTATCATTTTATTTCCTCCATTCGGCAATCTAGGTCAAGCACTGCACAGTCTCCACTCAAACTCAGATCAAAGCCGACGCGGCGACACCCGACAAGGACAAGCGAGACCTCTCCGCCGTCGTCTCAGCCTGTTGCCGCAGCTGACGAGCCTCGTCGTCCCATCACTGTCAAGTCTCGTCGCCCAATCGACCCGTCGATTCGTCGCCCCATCTAATTCCATCATCTCTCGCCTCATAAGTCTCAAGCTCTTGTTTTGCTCATCTGGTCATCGCCTCATCTCGCTCGTTGCCCTCGTCCGTGGTAATTGATTCTACTCTCTAGTGTTTAGTTGTTGTCGTTTGATTGACATTGATAATTGATTTTTGTGCTGCTATGTTCCATCACGTGTGCTGAATTGCTGATAATTTGATTGTGGATGTGGCTGAATTGATTCGCTGTGTCTTCATCATGGACAACTGTGAGGAGTTGATCCCGAGTACTTGAGCTTTGTGAAGGGTATAGTCGATTATGAGGATCTTCCTCTGAATATTTCAAGAGAAATGTTGCAGCAAAACAAGATTTTGAAGGTTATCCGCAAGAACTTGGTCAAGAAATGTGTTGAAATGTTTCAAGAGATTGTTGAGAACAAGGAAGACTACGCCAAGTTTTGCAAAGCTTTCTCCAAGAACCTCAATCTTGGTATCCATGAGGACTCCACAAACAAAGCAAAGCTGGCTGACTTGCTCAAGTATCACTCAACCAAGAGTGGTGAGGAGATGACCAGTTTGAAAGACTATGTTACTAGAATGGAGGGGCAGAGTGACATCTTCTACATCACAGGAGAGAGCAAGAAAGCTGTTGAGAACTCCCCATTCTTCGAGAAGCTGAAGAAGAAGGGGTATGAAGTCCTGTACATGGTGGATGCTA
Organism: Kalanchoe fedtschenkoi; assembly: GCA_002312845.1. Classification (NCBI taxonomy): domain Eukaryota; kingdom Viridiplantae; phylum Streptophyta; class Magnoliopsida; order Saxifragales; family Crassulaceae; genus Kalanchoe; species Kalanchoe fedtschenkoi. The sequence continues at coordinate 536,918 of NQLW01000017.1, read as the reverse complement.
TTGATGATTAGATGTTGGCCAGCTCAAGGAGTACGAGGGAAAGAAGCTTGTTTCAGCAACAAAGGAGGGTTTAAAGATTGATGAAAGTGAAGATGAGAAGAAGAAACGGGATGAATTCATGATTGTAAACTCATTTGGGATGTAAAAATTATCAGCAGGGTATTTTTTTTCTTTAAATTGAAAACTCGGTCAAAAATTCGGTTAAAACCATGGTTAATTTAACCGAATTAACCGAGTTTTCGGTTAATCGGTTAAATTAACCGAATTTTCGGTTAACCGAGTACTCGGTTAACCGAAAATTCGGTTCGGTTAACGGTTAAAGAATTTTCTGATCAGTTAACCGGTTCGGTTAACCGAATAGTAAATTCGGTCGGTTATTAACCGAATTTACAGTCCTAAGTGGGTTCATCATGATACGGGGATTTTATGCCATGTCAATTTACTACTTTCATAAATTTTATTTTTATTAATTTTTCATCCACATTAAATAAATTTCTATACAACTTTATACATGGACTCAATTATTTTATAATAAATTTTTATATTTTTTCATATTATATCAATTATTAATTTTTGAACAGCATACAGTAGTTATAATTAATATTTAATTACAAACAGTGTTTTCAAATATAGTGTCGTAAAACCCCAACTCAGTTTCATTAAAAAAATTCTAAGCAATATATGGTGTTTATAATTAAAAAGTGTCGCATAAAGTAGTTTTAATGGTTTTATACTACGTTTTTAATCAGAAAAGCGTCGTATAAAGTATATACTCTATATGATGTTTTGTAGCTAGAAATACCGTTTATTGTTCATAAAACATATCATCCTCATGATGTCACGTCATGTTAGAAAACTGTAAATCACCATCCATATCGAAATGAATCTGTCAAACAAAATTTTATACTCTGTCATAAATTACCTTTCTATGTGAACCTTTGAAGGAGATGCCCTAGTCCATACCTTAACGTATCCTATCCAATTGGCACGTTTGTTTAATAATAAACACGACAAACACCACGAGGGGTATTCAATGTTTTTTATTGTTAAATATTATGAATTACATAATGTTGTGCACAACCTAGTTAAGTAAAAGGGCTACGTACGTACTACTTCAAAGGACGGAAATTGCACAGGTGCAATGGTCACATATTGCACCCAATGTGTGTTCAAATTAAACTTGATCTAGGTCTAAAATTAATGTAAAGTAGTACTATTCATATGCCTATTCAATTTATGGCAGCAATATATAGAGCAACAGACATTTAAAAAATACATTAGAGATAAAATTCTGATGATCATTTGGCGTCTTTTTAATGTTTTTTATTGAGTGAAAAACTATCATAATCTATTTTTCCATTATACTATCGATGGGACAAACACATGTAAATCATATATTTTTAATTGATGCGCACATTCGATCCAATTTTAGGCATGTTATAGTAAATAGTCATTAAGATGTAATTTGATGATTTAAAATTTGAAATCATATTGAGAGCATACTAAGGTCTTATTTTGTTGCATTTGTTGATCTCTATTAAGAGATGATCTTTTATTATATTGAACCTTCAGTGAACCAAACTTTTTTTCTTAATGAATATTTGAATAGTCTGAATATTTGATATGTATTTTATATCTGAATCTTTCACAGATAAAATATCCTGAATTATTAATACCCTTAATATTTTTTTTCTTTTTAAATATTCGTTTGAAGAAAACCTGATTTGGAGTGAGTGAGGAAAAACCATTGCACGCTACTCCGATCTGGAACCCAAAACGATGTCAGATTCGATGAGCTCCGATTGGAACCAAATCAAACTCCAACTCATCTCGCAAAACCGCATGCACCTGATCGCAATCTCCGGAGCCTTCCTTATCACCGATGACGACGATGATGAGGCCGAGCATGCGGTGCACTTATAATCTTTCAGATACTTCCCTAGCTACACCATTAATTGGACCGCCAGTACCCACACCCCGCCGATACAAAATCATCAACTTTTCAACCCGAGTCTTTACAAATTTTAGGTCCAGTACGTACTCTTGTAGTGTGTATCTTGGAGAATTAATGCATGGTTCTCAAATGGCTGCATAATGTAACAATTTGGTGTCTTTATCTTTTATTTTTTCAACCTTTTAAAGGCACCTTTCATGCTTTTTGCTGGATCTGTGAGCATTAAACTCCAAAAGCTCGCAAAAATGATTTTTCTTTCAGGACTACTCATTGAAGCAGGAGGAACAATTGTGATGAGCTTGTATAGCCTTTAGCGGCTGCCATTAACATATGTCAAATGGCATTATATATCTCCACTTGTAGGTTTGATTAGGACACTCTCCTCTCTCCCCATGATCAGTAATTAAGCCCTTCCCCTCAGCATCCAAAATCATAGGGTTCCATCATCTCTAGCTTAGCAGCAACTTGACCAGCACAGTCTTCTCCAACAACTCTGATAAGATATATATTAATTGGGTGTTTCTAATTAGTTCAGTGACATCCTTAGCAACTCCAATTTTCTGGACAATAACCATGCCTCTGCCTCTCCCAATTCCTTGATCTACAGTTGATTTTTGTCATGTTGGATCAATGGAGGTTGATGTTGTTATTAGTCTCCTTAGTTCTTGTCGTACTTAAATTCAAGTTGTAACAATATGGTGCATCTCTTCAGTTCAAAAAAGTTAATATTTTTTGTAGCCATGCTCCAGAAAAATAAATAATGTTTTTTCAAACATGATTATTATAAATTTTCATTTCATTTTTATATTTTAAAATAATATTTTAATTAAAATTTATATTTTTATATCATCATATATTAAGATGAAGTGATTTACCAAATAACAGTAAATCATTCGTCAACCATCAGTAATCAGAAGTAGACTGAGCGGTGGTCTGATCATTCATATTCTCATACAGTATTCAGTTCTTAATTTTACAGAACGACACTTAAATCATTAAATATGAAGTGTGCCAATATATGGTGATCCGATTATTTAACAATATAGATTTAATTAATCATTAAATATTTATTTAAATAATTAATATAATGTAAAAATGTAATTTGACATAAAACAAACCCAGGCCAGCTCTCTATTTAGTGAAGTTTCGACCAATAGGTTGCTCACTATTATTTGTAAAAATTATAATGTTGATTGCATAATATCAGAAAATATAAATACAATTCTTAATTAAATTGATAGTTAATTCATTCAGTAATTCTGAGTCATATCCAATCTTATTTAGGCGTTGTTTTGTTGCACTTACTAGACTTTATTAAGATGGTCTCTTATTTTATTGAGCATTTAGTTAACTGAATACTTGTTCTTTTCCTCTTAATGAATATTTGGAAAGTCCAAGTGATTTCTTATCAATTTTGTATCTGAATGATTCAGAGGCGATATACATACGATTATTATAATTATCTTTTTATTTTTTTCATATCTTTCTGGAATCATATCTGCCCGGATCGTACTTCAATCAGAATCACATCAATGCTGACCGTAGTTAATTTCTTCAAGCTGAATCTCATGCACTTTATAAATAAATAATATTTTTATAACAAATTTTTAATTTTTATTTTTATATTGTAAAATTATAATTTTAATATAAGATTATATTTATAAATCATTATATATTAAGATATTTATAAAAAAAATCACCAAATGAAAGTAAATAATTCAGCAATTATATATGGTTCGACCAGGGGTCTGACCATTCACATTCTCATACATTATTTAGCATTCATCTCTTAATTTTACAACACCTTAGACTACTATACTTTTTATATGTATATATATGCAACCACCACAATCGACATGGAAATGATATCTTCCTCCGCATATATAAGTTCCCCAAACAATCCCAATACCAGAATGTGCACTCTCACCGCATCTTTTCTTCTTCATCAAATTAATTTATAATAAAATAATTCAATCCAAATCCAATCCAATCCATATTCAAAATTATTAATTTGACATAAATTTAGTTAACTCATTTTCTTTTGTTATAAATTTTTTTATGAGAATAAAAAAAAATTTGAATTTGTATTGGGTTCAACTTTAATTATTTTTTTGTTGAATCTACAACTAACCCGACCAAAAGACCTAAATATATTAAACCAAATAATTTAAATTTATTTAAATTTATCTAAATTGAATTTTTGAATCAACCTGAATCACTTATTCACCTAGTATTTATGCGAGGTTCATGATGCAACTTTAAATAATTTAATTGAGAACGTGGTTTCATAACATTACTAAATTCATTTTATGGGGAAACCATGATTTTGGTATAGTAGCCAAATTATTATTAGTATTTTGACTTTTGTAGTGAAGGTTAGACTCGTTATTCATATAAAAAATTTGTTGATATACTTTATGTAGTGGATATCTTTGAGTTCATATCACATTTTATTTCAATAATATTTTTATTTTAGTAAGTTATATCACTTATTTATAAAGTGAGTTTAAAACTTTTGCTCGTACTTATAATTGAACGAGCTTTCGACGAGTACAATCATGAGCCGTTCACGATTGTATCTACTTGTTTAAAATGAAATCAATTAATTAATAGTTTCAAGAGTTGATTAACAAATATAAATAAATAATATTAATTAAGGTCAAATCAAATTGGACATAAAGAATAAGACCGCACTGAATCTGCTAGATTCAAAGAATTTATGGTGAACGAGTAAAGGTATCCGTCGATCCGACGGTTCGGTTCGAGAAAAATTAAAAACAGAATCAAATTATTAGTCATCCCTTTAAAAAATATGAAATTGTAACCAAACCATTAACATTTCAAACCGGACCGAAACGACCCGTTTCAAACCGAATGATTTTTTAAAATTTGAAACCGAACCGAACCACTAACATTTCAAACCGAACCAAACCGAATCGACCGATTTCAAACCGAACCAAACAGCCCGGGAGCGTCGTATGGACGGATGGACATACTCTATTCTTTTATAGCATTAGATATGATAAAATTGGATTTGACAGACCGATTTAATATAATCTTAATTAGTTATCATGTGCAAGTTTAAAAAAAATGAGTGTGGGAATGTTTGAAATGGCGTGAAATGTTACTTGTTTATCTCTAACGCTTAAAGGTTGTGCTTGATTTAGGGAAAATTTGAGGAAAAATGAGAAAGAATCATTTATTTGGTTTAGGAAAAATTGGGGATTAAAAATTAAATGGAAAGTTATATGAAAAATTTGAAGGAAAATTTGCATAATTTAAAGAATGTTTTAGTGCTTTCTACAAAAAAAATTCACTCCAAACCAAATAAAATAAAAAAATGAATTTTAGGAGGAATTCGTTTTCCTTCGTATTTTCCTTTTCCTCTAACTTTCCTCAAACCAAACACAACCTAAGTATAATCAGCAAATATATTTGATTGACTATCTGAATCAATGAGAATGATCGATCAAAATGCTAAATGGAGAGGAATATGCATGAATACTATAATTTTATTTTAATAGTTTGTTGGGGCGATGATACTGTGTGTATCTTCAGAATATTTTTTCCATTTATCGTAAATTAAAATTGTTTACATCGGACTTAAATATTCATTTCTGATAATTTCATTGGTTGACCTATTAAATTATTGTTTCGTCACAATCATTTTCAGAAGCAAAAATTTAAAGAAATCAATTCATTTTTTCCCATCATACATTGATTTGCATATTGATTTTACGAGTTTTGATGTCACTCTTAATTGAGTCTAACTACTATAAATTTGCCACCAGGGGTGGTGGTCAAATGACAAAGAGTCCCGCCCGTATTCCCTAAGGTCACGGGTTCGAAACCCCACACTTCCCGCCCGTATTCCTCCGATTTGTCATGTCCGGATGACGAACACTTTGGGAGATGGCTTGAATTTGATAGCGCACGGTTGGTCATCATCAGACGATGTTGGAGAGCACGTAATACTATCTGGAGAGACTTTCGAAATACGATTCAGACCCGACGTTCGAAAATCGACCAAATTTATTTGCACGTATGGATGGAATGGTGAGATGAAAACGTTCGAAATTTATTTTGAGGAAAGAGATAGAACATATTGCCGTGAAATTTGTCCATGGAACATCTCACAAGACAAGGCTTGCTTGCTTCATGCCGGAACCCAACGAGTGGTTAGGTGTCTAGATTATCAAACACCTTAATATAGTTTCCTAAACACACATACAATTTGTGTGAAAAATAAAATAAAGACTATCATATAAATTATATATTTCTTTCTATTGCAGCCCATTTTCAATTAAGATTTTGAATGATTTATCTCTATATTTGACTAATGGATTACCAATTTTTATTATATTTTCCACCACATGTATTTTTGTAAGGTCGGATCAACTATAATGAAGGTTCTGTACCTTATAAAAAATAGCATGCATGTTAAAAAGTTCTATTTATGTAGATTGATATCATATGTATGAAAAATGAACTTTCAAAACTATATTTGAATTTGGTGAAGTTAAGCAAAGGTTTATGAATACACTTACCATACGTCTCTGTCTTTTTGCTATTAAATTTGTTTGAGCTCAAAATTAATGAAATCTGGAGCGCTCAAAATTAACAAGGCATCGTGCAATTTAGAGAAAAAAATCACGCTTTTGTGAAAATAATACTTTTGTGGATTGTTTGGTGTCAGACAAAAAAAGAAGGAAATGAGAAGAAAAATAGGGAGAATTTTATGTTTGAATTAGAAGAAAAAAAGTTGATGGAAAAAAACTAAATAAAAATGATATCGATTCCCTGAGAAATTGTTTGGTTTAGAGAAAAATTTGGTGGAAAATGTGAAAGAAATGAAGTTCTTGGAAAATTTCATATAATTTTATCCTTATTTGGTTTCAAAATGATAATGTCAAAGAAAATTGTTAGGAATCCATTTCATTTTTCATGATCCATACAAAGTTTCATGAAAAATATGTAGAAAAGTATCAACCTTTCATCACTTCATACATTGAACTTGATGAAAAACATTGAATTTGTTTAAGAAGTGGTTAATTTGTTTGAGATACATTGAATTTGATCGGATTGATTTGTTAGAGATAAGAGTCACATTTTGCACCCAATTTTTCACCTAATTATCTTTTCCTCCTATTTTTCATCTAAACCAAACACGGAATTATACAAATTTTTCATCAAATTTTTCTTTCCATCAAATTTTTTTCTAAACTAAACACAGCCTAAATATTTGGTTTAGGAAATTTGAACGAAAGGAAATTTGAGGGAACGTGTATTTCCCCCATGGTATCCATCTTATTTTTCCTTATTTGGTTAGAGGTGAAAAATGATGAAAAAACGCTAAAATATTTTTTATTTTAAACAAAGTTTCCTTCATATTCTCCGTCTAATTTTCATACAAACTTTTCTTCTCATTTTCTCACAAATTTTTCTTTCATTTACCCTCAAATTTTCATTTCCACCAAATTTTTCCTAAACAAAACACACCCTTTAAACTTCTTCCACTTTGCATAATTCGTCATTTTTACGTGATTAAACATACAGATCCTCGCTAGATTCATCGAAATATTTATGTGCTTGATTATCTTCGATCCTCTATTTTCATATGGTCTTATGGGGGGCTTCCCTTGACGTATAATTTCTACTATATATCAACACACATATAATTTCCACATTAAACTTAAAAATTTAAATATTAACTAATTTATATTACTAATTAATCAAAAAATCATTTTGCACCAATATTAGCACGTTCCATTTTGCATTTAATGCAAAATTTAAAAATAATATATTAAATACTAACACAATAAACGTGTTATATCAATTAATATTTTTTTGATCCATTTAATTTTATATCTAGACAGAGAAAGTACATACACATTGGCATCAAATTTAGCTTATATGAATTTGATCGTTTAGATAAAATTTAAAACCAATTAATACGTAAACGTTCTGAAAAGTTTATCGTAGTATATTTTTTTTATTTGGTATATTACCAATTCCTATAAAAAATGCAAAATAAGTAATTTAGTGTGGCTCTGGCTGTCACCAAAACTTTCCATAGAAAGTTAATTTTCTAATTGTCTGCCTAATTGTTGCCAAAAGACAAAGAGCTGGTATATTGTAATTCTTAATTTTTCAAACCGCACTTTCTTTTAAAAGTTCTTATTTTACTTCTAGGGATAAAATTCAAAACTGCATCACTTGCTAAATTGCGATTCGAATTACCACGATTTTAAAAAAAAAAGGTGTGATAAAAAAATTGGATTGATTTTCTAAAATAAAATTTATTATTACATTCCTAAATTAATATTATTATAAGAATTAAATTTATGTGCAAAAATTACGTCATTTGGTTATCAAAATAAATAATATCGTTTTGCGCACATAAAAATAATGTCTTTTTATACTCAATCATCCATAATTTTTAACAAATTTTATAAGATCAATTATATTTAAGAAATCAAACAAATTGATCTATTTATCATCCAAAATCATTCCGATTGTTTTTCCATCACACATTTTTAAAAATCGTGATAGTTCATACCGCAATTGAACACAAGATGATAATTCAATGCCCATTTTTATTTTTCCCTTTAATTCTATCCTACTGTTTATTTTAGTTTCTATTCTATCTTATCTGAACAAGATCGCAGTTCAAAATATTAATTTCGCTAAAGAAACTGCATTTTCAACATTAGTTTGACAGCATGTCCGTATTGCTGCTGATTGGGACGACGAGCTGGCATTTTAGTATCAAACCGTAGTGGAGAAAATCTGCTTCCAACTTTTAACACATCGAACAAAATATGGAATTTATATATGTAATTATTTAGAATCTTCAATATGGGTTTTGTCGGCTTTGGCCACATTGTTGTTTTTTTTTTTCCAGTAGAAGTCCGGGTACAATGCAATTTTTCATTAAACAACACCGATGTTTCTAACTATGATTTTACTTGAGTAGGGTGAAACCAAAATTAAAATGGATAGTGAGATGGAAATAAAATCAAACAATAGAAAAGAGATGTCATTTGAAAAGAAAATCTAATATGCCGGGCTCATGTTTAGTTTAGGATAAAGAAAATATGAGAAAAAAATGAAATTTCTGTGATGGATATTTTTTTTTAATTCCTTTAATTTGTTGTTGAATGGAAAACCATCATAATCTACTCTCTTCTCCCGTGCAATGGTCTTTACGTTAAATTGAATTGATTGAAAATATATTAATATTAGTGGTTGCAAGCAGTGTTCTAAAGGCGCTAGGCGGTCTCCTAGGCGGTTGGCTTGGGGCCTAGCGACTAATCGGCTAGGCGGGGATTAGGCGGAATGATTAATCGGATGATTAGGCCGAGTTATATATATTAATAATATATTTAATAATTAATTATAAAATTATACCTATAAAATTTTATTTTATTTTAAAAATAAAATATATAAAATAATTAGGCGCTAGGCGGAGCGTTTTTAAAACGCCCAGAGACTAATCGGGCGCCTAGGCGGCTAGGCGGCCGCCTTTTAGAACAGAGGTTGCAAGTTGATGGTTGATTTTTTTTTTTACAATTTGTTGAGTGGATTAAGGACATTAATTTTAGTTGTTAACCAAATTTAGTAAATATGTATTTATTATATTTTTTAAAATTTCGTGTAAAATGTAAAATATGATTTAATATTAATGATGTATTAGAATTTATTTATGAAAGATAAATAACAATATTAAACGAGAATTAAAAATATTAAATGACAAATAAAAGTAATGTTAATTAAATTAATTATTAAATTAGAAAAAATATCTCTTACTGATAGGATAGGACCAGCACATGTCGCGTATAATTTTAATTGACGCGCACATTTGGTCTAATTTTAGGGCAGTGCATACTAAACAGTCATAGTTATTAAGACCTAAGTTCGAAATGATGTTGAATTTATTTCTAAACTTCAAGGGTGTGTTTGGTTTGAGAAAAAATTAGGGAAAGAAAAATTTGAAAGAAAGTTGATTTCTAGTGGAATTCGTCTTATTTTTTCCTTGTTTGGTTAGGGATGAAATTTTTTGAAGAAAGTACCAAAATATTCTTTAATTTAAACAATTTTTTCTTCGTACTTTTCATTTAATTTTCCATCATAAATTTTCTTTAAACCAAACAACAAATTCTCTAAAATTTTACTTTTACTCAAATTTACCCTAAACCAAACACAGCCCAAAAGTGAATCGCCTAATGATTAAAAGCCTATGTAAAAAAAATAGTCACAAACCCCAAATGGCGTCAAATATTTGGAAAGGTATACATCTGTAAAGATTGGATCAGTTGCGAACACTTACGTTGTGGATAAATTATGGATAAACATGAATCAATCATTCTGTACATAAAACGAACGCGTTTTGATTAATTAATTTCCTTTTAAAATTTATTTATATCTTTTATTTAATGATTTGTCAATGCATATCTTAAATTTGTTCCACAAATCACTCAATTCTGATTTAATAAATTTGCAAATTAACTTCCTTATTTAACTTCCTTATTTTTCTATTTGAGTCATCATCATCTTCACCCGTGAAAACTTTAAAAATCTCCCTGCCTTCCAATTCCCAAATCGATCCACCTTTGGCAATTCACACTCATTACTTTTTCTTTGTCCTAATCAAATCCCCAAATCGATCATCAGTCCCCTCCCGGTCGCCGAAGTCCGCTCCGGCTCCCACACCAAAAAAATTGTATCCGTCGATTGGATCGATGATAAGGATTGGCCGGTTGAGGAGGCCATGAGTTGTGTGTTTGGTCGAGCGATTGCCGCTAGGTATGATTTTGGTGATTTGTAGAGGGATGTGAGGACTGAGGAGGAAGAGGATACCTTTGGGTCGAGCGTTTGTCGCTGAAATTTCAGATTAGAGAAAATTAAAAACTTGCTTTTGTGTGTTACTTAATTCCAGGTTTAAAAAAAAAAGAGGATATCTTTTGTTGATTTGAGTGACTTTTTAGTTAGGCTCTGTTTGTTTTATGGATGAAAATGTGATTGTAGTTTGGAAACTGCTGGTGTCTGCAATGAAGATGGTTTAGTCTTGATTTTTTTATTTCAATCACTTTTGACAATGAACCTGCTTCTAAAACGACAGTGAAGACGGGTGTTTCTGAGGCGACAGTGAGGACGGTAGCTTTTGAGATGGTTGTTTCTGAGGACGGCAGCGAGGATGGTAGCTCCTGAGACGGTAGTGAATGTGTTCCTGATATGGCAGTGAACGTGGCAGTGAACGTGCTCATGAGACGGCAGTGAATGTGTTCCTGATATGACAGTGAACATGGCAGTGAACATGCTCATGATACGACAGTGAACGTGCTCTTGATGCGGCAGTGAACGTGATTCCAGCAGTAAACGTGGTTCTAATACGACAGTGAATATTTTTTCTATAGTGAACAGTTTTTAAAAGTGGTTATTTTTTGACAGTGGACATTTGTGTAGTGAACATTCAATTTTCTATATAGAACAATTTTCTCTGCAGTGAACAGTTTTTCCGCAATGAACAATTTTTCGTAGTGAACAGTTTTTCACTGTGAACATTTTTTAACAGTGAATAGGCAAGGATGAACAATGATAAAAAAAAATTAGCTGTGTTTTTTTGTAGAAAATATGGAAAAAAATTTGTGTTTAATGAAAAATATTAAATAAAATTTAAATATTTTTTTTACGTTTTATAGAAAGTTGCATCATTACTTAAAATGATTCCATTAAGAAAGCATAATGAATAAACGAAAAAAAATAAAATGTTTGGTCTTGATTAATCCACAATTTATCCTCAATTTAAGTGTTCACAACGGATCTCTCCCCTATACCTCTAAATCCATATATACATGCCCATAGGCCGGTGGCGGTTCTACAGGGGATAACGGGGAAGTCGTATCCAAATCCTATATGGCCAAACTAAAGTGTGCAAGCTGCTCAAATCATCTTGTCCCCGATCCAACTTCTTTTAGTTTAATTCATCTGGGGTGTAATTGTTTTATAGAAAAAGGGCACACTCAAAAATGGTTTAATTAACGATTGAATGATATATGCCCGTCTTGATTAATTCCTCTAAACTAATTTTGAATCATAATCTAAACTAACATCAATATGAAGCTTAGTTGTAGTAGGATTGTAATGGTTGGATTCGATTTTTAGTAAAAATTTAAAATGAACCGTTCCAAATCGGTTTGAAAATTTTAAATTGAACCGAATCATTAGTTTTTAAAAATCAAACTGAACTCAATCATATGGTTTGATTTGGTCGATTTCATTTCTTTCATGAACTTTATTTACTATTTTATGTAGTTTATAGGATATTTTTTATATAAACAATAATACAAGGGTACTGATTTATATTATATATTCAATTAATTTATGTATGATCTAATATATAGTGAAATGATTTGGTTCGGTTCGGTTCGGTTCAATTTAGAAAAATAAAAGTGAACCATTAATAATCATTTTTTTTAAATAAAATGAAATCGTAACCGAACCATTAACACTCCAAATAAACCAAATCAAATAGATCAGTTCAATTCAATTTGATTTGATTCATTGGTTTATCGACTTTACTCGCATTCTCAAATTGCAGTAACAACAAATATAGGAACCACGACCGCAAAGAGAACTGAAACTTACAACATTTGTTTGATTTTTTGTGCTGCAATTTCAGGAGTCCTGATTATCTCATGTGACATTTTTCTTGTTACCAACACTACACTACATTATATTCAAAATCTGTGAATAGAAAATGCAACAAGGATGTTGCTTTTGAACCAACAAGGTGTTGGTCTAGTGGTCTTGGGTGTTGTCTAACAACCCCAAGGTACAGGGTTCAAACCCTGTTGGTACCGCATTTACGCTTAGATATGCTGGAGGTGCGCGTGAGCTGGCCCGCAGTGAGTATAGGCGTAACACTATCAAAGTGGAGGGGGTGTGCGGCCTCTGGCCACCAAGGGGGGAAGTGGTGAACCACTATCGATCCCCTTTTAAAAAAAAGAAAAAAAAAGAAAAAAAAAAAAAAGGATGTTGCTTTTGAAGAACACACCAAAACTTACCATCAATCCCTAGCCACAATAAGCTCTTCAAAATTGGAACAGAGAGACAGACCGGCCAACATATATGACAAGTGTCGAAATAGCTAACTATCTATTCACAACGACTCAAATTGAACTTGAGAAACAGTCACTTCACAGGTGTCAGCTAACTGTACAAGTAGAAGTCTAGAACTATTAAATTTGTAAGTAATTCAACTCATAACATGTGGTAAAATTCATTTGAAAGATTTTGGGATGGAATTTTAAGTATTTATAATAAAATTTATTGGATGATTATAAAAAACTGTCAATTCAAAAAGTGAATTGAAATATTTGATTAAAAAACTACACCTCAACCATTAAAAACATTTTGATTTTATACATCCTATGCAGATATTGTTATATTGTTTTAATCTGATATTGTTACTATAGGAAATAAATTAAAAAGGTCATAAACTATCAAAATCTTTGTAACTACTAAAATAACATTTTGATAGAGTAATTCATGTACGGACAAGGTGTGAACATCGATTGAATAACCAACAAGGTGTTGACTTAGTGGTCTTGGGTGTTGCATAACAACCTCAAGGTCACCGATTAAAAAGTCAATTGTTTTTCATATAAAATTTTGAATAACATTGATTGAATATATCACGAATCATATGAAAAACAATCAAAGTTTGGTGACATTCATTTAAAAGATGAATATTAAACTCATTATTCTTCTAAAAATATATTAATATATTGTGTGTAGTGGATATCCATGTATTCATATAGAAATTTATTTTGATAATATTTTTTTGTATTTTATCATTTACATCTTAAACTATTTATGTTCCAAAATTAATTGTCGAGTTTCGAATGAAAATTAAAATAAAAAATGTCAAATATTACATTTTTGTAGGGTTCTACCTTGAAAAAACAATAATGAAGAAGATATACTCTTCACAAATTTGTCGGCTGATTTTGTAATGCTGCCTGCTTCTACGTATTCACCCCTCATTCCGCCATTCTTTTCCTATCAATGCTTTACTTCTTCTGCTTGCCTGAGTGCTTTTCGTAGGTGTGGTTGTTTTTGAAGCTCAACTGTTGGACGAAATGCCTCATTGGAACTCTAAGGCTGTGTTTGGTTTAAGGAAAATTTGGTGGATAGGAAAATTTGAGGGAAAATAGGAAGGAAATGAAATTTTTGGAGGATTCCATCTAATTTTTCCTTGTTTGGTTTCATTAAGAGAATGTCAAGGAAAATTGTTTGGAATCCATTTCATTTTCCATGATCATGGAAAGTTTTATGAAAAATATGTCAAAAATATCAACATTTCATCCCTTCATACATTGAATTTGATGGAATACATTGAATTTGTTTGAAAAATAATTATTTGTTTGAGATATATTGAATTTGATTGGATTGATTTGTTAGAGATAAGAATTACATTTTCCATCAAATTTTCCACCTAATTTTCTTTATCTCCTATTTTCCATCTAAACCAAACAATCAATTTTACTAATTTTCCATCAAATTTTCGTTTCCTCCAAATTTTCCCTGAACCAAACACAACCCTAACGGTTGCGTTTGTCTTTCTCAGCTCGAGGGTTTTATTTTACAGGAAAAAATGAATTTTGCTGGGTTCTTCTTGGTGTGATTCTCATATCGGATGCGTTTGTGAATGGATATGGTGAGAGCTGGAGTGATGCCCAGCTACATTCTATGGAGGCGGTGATGCTTCTGGCACAATGGATGAGTCCTCCATTCGATCAGCCAACGGTTACGATATATGGATCAACTTTTTATGCATACCAGTGTAAGTAATTATTTGCTCAAAGTCTTATTCTTTTCAAATTTGAGCTCAGGCCGAGCTTGTGGGTATGGCAATCTGTATAGCCCAAGGCTATGAGACGAACACTGCAGCTTTGAGTACCACTCTTTTCAATTTCAACAATGGATTGATTGAGCTGTACTGGTGCATGTTTTGAGCTCAAATGCGTGAATAACAACAAATGGTGCCGCCCCTAATTTCTGCCCTCCCAACAATGCCTTGCTTAAAAATGCCGGAGGCTAGCTGGTGCAATCCACCTCAACCGCACTTTGATCTCGCTCAGCCAGTGTTCTTACAGATTGCCGAGTATAGGGCCGGTATTGTCCCAGTGGCCTTCAGAAGGTAACAAAAAGCTCAAACAAATAGCTGCTCATATTGATTGTCCTGTTACATCTTGATTTTTTGAAATTGTTGTGTAGGGTTGTTCCATGCCGCAAGAAATTAAAGGACGAATCAGATTCACAGAATCAACGGCCACCAGTAGTACTTCAACCTAGCTAGTCCTAATAACAAACGTTGGAGGCGCGGGAGATGTGCGATCAGTTTCAGTCAAAGGATCGAAAACCAAGTGGCAGGCCATGTCAAGTAAACTGGGGCCAGAACTAACTGGCAAAGCAACTCGCGGACTTCACCGGCCAAAGCCTCTCCTTCAAGGTGACCACCAGCGACGGCCGCAGCCTTACCTGCAACAGTACGGCCCCTTCTGGCTGGCAGTTCGGGCAAACCTTTTCAGGTCGGACTTCAGTTCCCATGAACTTGAGCTCGAGCTGCACCACCATCCACAAACCAACCACTAGTTTTTGTTTTAGTTGGGAAGATTTTTGGGTCATGGGAAATGGTTGGGGGCTCCATCTTTTTGACATGTTCCTCCATCAGTTTCCATGATATTATTGTTCTTATTTCTGGTCTGGTCTGATACTTTTATTTCGGACAAGTCAGATGTTGCAATGTGGTGTGGCCGGTGGTGTTTGAGTCTCAGTGGGTGACACCGGCCGCTTTGCATGTTTGTTGTTTACTTACTGTTTAGCAGTTTTGAAGTCTGTGTAGAAGTAGTAGTCATTGTGTAGTAATAAGTAATGGCTCAGTCTTACTCAGGTCAGTCTATGTAGGCAGACTTGTTTGTCATCTACGAATCATAGTAATATTAATGTATCGATGAAATGTGGGTCAGTGGGTTTCAACGTTAGATCATCAATCTCTTCTTTTTTGTCTTTCATTTATGAACACATCAACTTTGTCTCATCCCATCTCACAGAAAGACCTCAGCTCGACGCATGAGTCTTCGTTTGGAGTAAGTAAAATACAATAGCGTAACAGGTGGAGGATTTGCATCGTTCAAATTTTCTTGGTACTCATTGGGAGGGTTGAAATGCGGGATGAGGAATAGCTCGACTCAAACTAGTTGCATCTTAATCCACCTCACATATTAAAATTTCTTGATTACAAAATCAAGAGTTCTATCATTTCTAACAACACTAGTACTGTTTGGTTCAAGGGAAATAATGAGGGGGTGAAAAATTAGTGAGAAAATGAGATAGCTTGATACTCATTGTGGTTTTAATGTTGCAGACACGGGCAGATTTGAGTTACGAAAATTGAGGGGAACATATGAGATAGCTTGATGTGTAAACAATACAAGACTCAACGTACAAAGGAGCCGCCATTGATTCGCATTTCATTGATTTCACTGCTACCTGAGACTCCGAAAGAAACAGATAAAACTGGCGATCGAGCCACACACCCTTTTACTCCCAAAAGAATGAGACGATTGAATCTGCTGAAAAAGATTGAATCTGGTACAGCAAGTTCAGGTGTGTGAAATGGAGAGACCCATGTATTGCTTCACTTGTGAGAAATGGTGAATGTTGTGTGCAAATGCATCTTCAAGAATTGGCAGCTAAGGTGAGGTTGGGATCTTTTGACTGATATATCTGGGGAGAAGAGGTTTCATGGAGATAAAGGCCGCCACTGCTGCTGATTCCAGTTCTTGGGTTGTGAGCAGTTTGGCGGACGGTTCTAAGTTGGGATCCCTGTGAAGATAATTGAGCTAATCTCCGCGTCCGCTTTCTCCATCTCATCCCCAAAACGATGCGTTTTATCATTCTCGGTGACGTATTAAACCAATAACAACCCGACACGTGGTGTCCGCTGTCCAGTCAGTAGCACCACATCTGAAAATCCGAAACGTGCGGCGACCGCGAACTCCTCGCAGCTCGAAGATGAGGCGCCGCAACGAGACCCGAACCTCGCCGGCCCGGACTACAACCGAGTCTTCAATCAGCCGGAGCCCGCAGCGGTCACGGTCGAGGCAGTCGCCGCGCGCAGTTTCTCTCTGTTGTGATGATCAAGCTGCTCTTTATATTGCGTGCGATTCTGTCTTTCATGAACGGACTAAGAACATCGAATTAGACTGTCATCTCGTTCGTCAACATGTCTCCTCCAAATTTGTTCTTCTTCAACATCTTCCTATGGCAGAACAGTCTGCTGACTTTTTTACAAAGCCCTTGTATGCCGATCAGCTTGTCAAACTATGTTCCAAACTTAACATTATGAACTTTCTCCAAGCTTGCGGGGCTGATGGAATCAGTTGGATGCAGCATCTGCAGATGTGTGATGTGGTACTGTACATGTCATAATTGACCTCTATGATTTAGGCTGCACCTTTAACCAAACAAGTTGTCTATGTAACATGTTTTATTATTTACAATGATCACTTTAGACTTACTATATTGTAATTATTGTAAGTAATTAAACCGGCGATCGAACCGGTTTGAACTGTCGGTTCAACTAAAAAACTGAAAACCAGGATCTTGGCCGACTCGATCTCTGATCCCGTTCTGATAACTATGCTCATATCATATGATGGCATCAAGACAAGAATATTGATGGTACAAAGTAATTATTTATCCGTTCTCATGATCAGCCAAGGAACCTAGCTTGCTATCATATTTAGAATTTACCATAATACACAGTTTGTGAAGAGAGCATAAATGAATGTTGAAGCTAAAGTAGTAAATATCCTATTCCCTAATCCACTATAAGAAATCTATATATACGAGACATAACTACAATAATCTGAAGTCGATCTTGGCCGTTTGGCCTTTCTTCAATTCGTCAATCCTCTATGAAGAGCTTCGTAACTAGTACGTAACCTTGAGAGAAGGTAAGAGGATGGTTCGAACGGGCGGGGATGTTTTGCGGTACTTGCGGAGCTGACTGGTATCTACTATGGCAAGAGCTTTCTTCAAATCCAGCAGACTTTCAAATAGCTTATCTACACGAAAGTGTAGCTTAATTAGATCACACAAAAAAAACAACTTGAACAATGGTGTTCACCAATCAGTCTGCTAGAGTCTAAGAAACACATGAACTGAAATGAATATAAGATATTATTAAAATAAAAAATACACACAAAAACATAATGTATATATAGGGATGCATTGGGATTCATTTCCTCACAAGAAACCAGTGAATGATAAACCGCTTGCTATTAAATAAATACAAGAACACCTACTTCACAAATTCTGATCAGCTACATTATTCCTCTGTTCTAGCTTAGTTACTCCATCCCAAAAAAACAACAATAAAAACCTAATATGCCTACTTTCCTCTTTAAAACAGAAGTTAAAAATCATAACCAAACACATGATTACATGTTAAACCCATGCAAACATCAGACACTTTTTTTTAAAAACAAAAAACGTTTTATTATTGAAATCGTCGAGAGAGAAAAAAGGATTATGCACACAATAAACGTTCAACATTCAGATGTAAATTAAGAAAAAAAAAAACATGATCAGCAAACTCAGACACTCATCATTAATTCCCCAGCCGCCCGTGTTCTTATCTTTTACTGCTCACCAAACTACACAAACCATTTTTTCCGACTTTCTTCTCCCTTTTCTTCAACAGTTCCAATGATTTAATGTAATGACCACAATGAAACTATATATTGGAACAATTTTCATATACTCTGACCTTTTCTCTCTTTCTGGGATATCATATATATAACCAACATGAAATCTCGGTAACGGTTGATCTTCCCTTGCCTATACTTCTACAACCCCATATATGTTCAACAACTCTGGAATCTTAACTAGGTAATGACACTTCAGTGAATTATATATACTTATAGAACCAAAGATACATCAGAAACCCTGGAATCTTAATTAGGTAATGACACTTTAGTGAATTGTACATCTGAAACCATGGAATATTAAACAAATGAGGACATTTAATAATTTATACTTACAAAAAGACATAAATTCACCAATTCTTGAATATTAATCAGGTAATTAATGAACTCTAAATTATACTTCTAAAAACACAGACACATAATTCAGGTATAAATTCAAGCTTTTCAACAGTCCACTAAGTTCCACAAACACAAATACATTTAGGTATAAATTCATTGAAGTACATTCATCATAAACTCAAGATTCAGCAATCCGTAAAGTGAATAGCTAATCATGTAATGAGCTACTAAAAACCCACAACCAATAATATCCTTATAGGTGGATGATGCAAAACCTCGACAAGCCTAAATCTCAAAATGCTAATTATAAAGATAAAGTACCTTCATCTCCATGGAGCCTAATATACCTCAACATTCACAAATCAAACCATTCACAAAAGATGATTCTATAATGTTTCAAAAATATCACATATAACACTAATTAATAACAATAAAACGCTTGGAAAATACTAACCTGGAGTCCATCTCCTCCGCTACTACCGTCACCTCTTCCGAAGTCAATGTGAAATATTTTATTGTGAATGAAACATTTGTTTATTAAACTTATTAAATTTAATTATTATTGTTTGAATAAAATCCACAAAGTAGATAAAGGTAGTACACATTGAATTTTATTGTGAATGAAACATTTTTATCGCATATGTATCGCATATGTATAGCATATGTTACAATTTACTAGTGTTTTATCCATATAAATAACATGTTTAAAATTAGTTTGCTAAATTTTGGCATGAAGAAGTTTGTTTGTACTATACATACTCTTTTAAGATTTTAAGCAACAATATGTCATTTAGACAAATAAATATAAGATTGTCAGTTTGTTTCCTCTAAATTCAGTTTTCTAGCAGTGTTATAAATTTTTAAATTTACTCCACTAAAATTAAATTCACTAAAATTGTCAATTTATTTACTTCACGAAAATTGTCAACAGGTAACAGTAGCACAGATCATATATAGTATGAGGCAGCAAGCATTCAAGCGCGGGCTGAAAAATAGTGGAGTTATAGAATTAGTTTACCAGCAAAATGCAAACCCTAGCTAGCTAGCTCCTCTTTTAAAACGCATAAATCCCATATCCTCAATGGCTCCTCACCTTGAGATTAAGAGACTCTGCACAGCAAACAAAATGGAGTTAATGTATTATATAGGAGTAAGAGTCTACACCTGGCAAAGGAGAAGCCAGCTGCCAGAAGAAAATAGAAAATGACAACGATCCATCACACATAACAGTGAAGAAAGGCTGCAGATCGATTGATTGGGGGAGAAGATCGACAGGGTAGATCAGGGCTGGCTTTGTTTGTGGATGTGTGGAGCGGGAGCAGAAGCGAGCCGCAGGCGACGGCAGATCACTAACAAGTTTGGTGAGAGAGTAAGCGTGGAAAGCGTTCGCTTTTTTGTTTGTGAGAGACTGAAGTTCATTAGTTAAGGTTGATTGTACTTGTGGTGCGCGATAAACCTAGTTACACTACTTAATTAACACTACTTACAAACACCATGTGGTGTAGTATTCAATTTTTTTAATTATTAATTATTATTAATTAAATATGATTGTACATAAACCTAGTTAAGCAAATTTAAGGCTACGTATTACTTAAAGGGTGTAAATTGCATAGGTGTAACGGTCACATATTACACGCCATGCGCGTAAGAGGATTGAGTCTTCCTTTAGAAAAATAAATCAAATATTCATTAATTAATGTTAGTGTGTTTTTTCATGAAATTTCTATATGAAACATTTGCTTTTTGGCTCTACCTCCAATGAAATCCTTAATTTCTTATAACACCAATAAATGCTAATTTTCAAATAAAATAAAATAAAATAAATCTCCAGTAAGAACTACATTATACCAAATTGATTTGGGGAGAATAACAAGCAATGTTACTGTCATTTTTTAATTTATCGGCAGTACAAACAACTCTTTTACATTAACTAATGTTAGGATTGTGTTTGTGATGTGGTTTTTATGAATGGAAACTTTTACTGCAGCAAGTTTGCTATTATGATAGGTTTGACCATTTTTGTTTTTTTTTTCCTTCTCATCCTGTACTTAAAAAGCTTAATTAGTCTCCTTACGTCCAATAATGCAACATTTCAATAGATAATTAAGAAACATATACACTACGAATCATGTCAAGTCCTCACCCCGATATCTAAAAACTCCGTAGTAATATAAAATACTAGAAATTTTCTTACTTGCTAATAAATTTAGCTACTAATGTAATTAACCAGATGCTAAATTAGCTCTTCAACTACTATTAGAACAAATTCAATTAAATTTTTTTTTTATTTTACAGAATTGCTGTTGCAGATTATTTTTTTTAATTTACAAAATTTTAAGTTCAGATTATTAGAATTAACATCATTAGTAACATTGTCAGTTGATTGGCTTAATCCATTTCAATTAATTTGTTAATTGTTCACTTTAATAAAATTAACATTATATATATGTTTTTGTTTGAGCAACATTTTCTTTTAAAAGGCAAAAGTCAAATTCTTATACGTACAAACTGACAAAATCGATCGATCTAGGCCACACAAAAGAAATCAGCCAGCAAAGCAACGGCTAGCTGTGTTGGCTAGGAGGAGGAGGAGGAATGTGCATCAACAACAACAAGCAGTACCTTGCATACATGGCAACCGAGTCCCGACGCTTATCTATCTATACAAGACAAACCCCTAATCTATATTATTACCTCTCCCCTAGACCATCCATGGCTTAGTGGCAAAAATCTACTGCGTCATCTCACCATTTCTCCATCCTTCTCCTCGTTGTTACACAACTGACTGCTTTAAGCGCTCGACATTCAAAAAGTAAAAACAAAACTAGGGACGAAGTCGGTCACCTATCTGGTTCAATTTTGGGCTGAATCTCGGAAAGAGGAGATGAGCTAGCGCTTGCTTGATGGGGGGTGGTGGTGTTTAGGGTTATTGAAGTGTTGTTTAGGATTGTTGAGTTGATGAAAGAAACAGAGGACAAAGATGGATGGATGGATGATGTTCTCTTCAGACATCATTAATCATCTGTGTGAGTGGTCCCCACCTATAGCTAAATATGCTTAATACTTGTAATAGCTAGCTAGTACATATTATTTGAACTGGTTTTCCCTCTCTGTTGGCTCTGGAGTAGCCGATCAGTCCTGGAAATGGAAGCAACAAAATTCATTACATTTATCTATTTTTGTAATTATTCTATAATCATATTATTAATCATCCTCAACTGATAAATATTTACAAACTTCTAATTACATTAATACAGCTTCGACTTACATTGATTATGCCACACTGTAATGATTGTTACAGTACATTTCATTTTTTTTTCTGTTATGAATGGAAAATTTGTGGAAAAGTGTTGAAAAACTATTTATTTTATTAAATTTTTTATTTTATTTTTCAACTAATTTTTTTTCTCCCGACTATCCCTAATCCAAATAAAAAATTTCTTCCTATTTTCTATAGACTTTTCCTATTTCTCCTAAATTTTCCTCCATCTGAAATTTAACTAGCTTGAGTGCCATGGTGATGCGATGAAAGGAATTAACATTATTTTGATGTTGATCTGATGAAAGAAACTGTCAGTTTGTTTCCACTAAATTTAGTTTTCTAGCAGTGTTATAAATTTTTAAATTTACTCCACTAAAAGTAAATTTAATAAGGGGAAACACCCAAAAGGGGCCCTGAACTATCACCGCTTACCCAATTGCGGTCAGAACTACCATGATTTCTAAAAAGGGTGCAATGAAAAAAAAATTGGACTGATTTTACAAATTAAAATTTACCATTATATTCCAAACCTAATATTATTATAAGACTTAAATTTGTGTGCAAAAATTACGTCATTTAGTTATCAAAAGACGTTGTTTTCTTTATGTGCTTAAAATGATATAATTTATTTTGATAACCAAACGATGTAATTTTCGCACACAAATCTAAGTCTTGTAATAATATTAGGTTAGGAATGTAATGGTAAATTTTATTTTAGAAAACCAGTCCATTTTTTTTCATCACACTTTTTTTGGAAATCGTGGTAGTTCTGACCGCAATTAGGTAAGTGGTGATAGTTCAGGGCCCCTTTTGGGTTTTATCCCATTTAATAAAATTGTCAAAATATTTACTTCACTAAAATTGTCAATAGGTAACAGTAGCACGGATCATATATAGTATGAGGCAGCAAGCATTCAAGCGCACTGAAAATAGTGGAGTTATACAATTAGTTTACCAACAAAATACAAACCCTAGCTAGCTAGCTCCTCTTTTAAAACACAGAAATCTCAGATCCTCAACGGCTCCTCACCTTGAGATTAAGAGACTCTGCACCGCAAACAAAATGAATGTAATGTATTATATAGGAGCAAGAGTCTACACCTAGCAAAGGAGAAGCCAGCTGTCAGAAGAAAAGAGAAAATGACAACGATCCATCACACATAACGGTGGAGATGAGGCAGCAGATCGATTGATTGGCGTAGAAGACAGGGACGATCGAGGCTGGCTTTGTTTGTGGATGTGGGGAGTGGGAGCAGAAGCGAGCTGCAGGCGACGGCGGATCACGGACAGATTCGGTGAGAGAGTAAGCGTGGAAAGGATTCGCTTTTTTGTTTGCGAGATAATGGAGTGATTAATTAAGGTTGATTAATCGCATTTATTTAGTAATAAATTTACACAGCAAACACCATCATGAGAGAGAAGAATCTGCTGAGGAGGACTTCCGGCTCGCTTGGCCTCTTCTTTTTTGGTCTTCGCTCAGTGGCATTAATTAATGGTATGAGATGGACCTCCTATAAACAGAAATGCACTTGCACAAATAAAAAATTACGTTTTTTTATACTCAATCATCCATAATTTTTAACATTTTTTATAAGATCAATTATATTGAAGAAATCAAACAAACTGATCTTAATTAAGTACCATCTAAAATCAGTCCGATTGTTTTTCCATCACATATTTTTTAAAAATCGTGATAGTTCAGACCGCAATTGGATACAAGATGATAATTGAATGTCCATTTTGGATTTTTGCCTTTAATTCTCTCCTATTATTTATTTTAGTTTCAATTCTATATTAAAAGATTTTGGGTTGGAATTTTAAGTATTTATAATAAAATTTATTGGATGATTATAAGAAACTGTCGTTTCAAAAAGTGTATGTTGAAATATTTGATTAAAAAACAACACCGCAATCATTAAAAACATTTTGATTTTATATAATCTATGCAGGTATTGTTATATTGTTTTAATCAAATATTGTTACGATAGGAAATAAATTAAAAAGGTCATAAACTATCAAAATCTGTGTAATTACTAAAATAACATTTTAAGAGAGTAATTCATGTACGGATATATTCTATTACATGGACTGTGAACAACGATTGAATATGTTACGACATATAAAAATAATCAAAGTATGATGACATTCATTTAAAAGATGAATATTACACTCATTATTCTTCTAAAAATATATTAATATGTTGTGTATAGTGGATATCCATGTATTCATATAGAAATTTATTTTGATAATATTTTTTTGTATTTTTATCATTTACATCTTTAACTATTTATGTTCTAAAATTAATTCAAGTTTCGAATGAAAATTAAAATAAAAAATGTCAAATATTACATTTTTGTAGGGTTCTACCTTGAAAAAACAATACGTAATGAAGAAGATATACTCTTGACAAATTTGTCGACTTATTTTGTAATGCTGCCTGCTTCTATATTTTCACCCCTCATTCCGCCATTTTTTTCCAATCAATGCTTACTTCTTCTGCTTGCCTGAGTGCTTTTGGTAGGTGTGGTTGTTTTTGAAGCTCAGCTGTTCGACGAAATGCCTCATTGAAACTCTA
This sequence comes from Kalanchoe fedtschenkoi, assembly GCA_002312845.1. Classification (NCBI taxonomy): domain Eukaryota; kingdom Viridiplantae; phylum Streptophyta; class Magnoliopsida; order Saxifragales; family Crassulaceae; genus Kalanchoe; species Kalanchoe fedtschenkoi. Next base: position 512,010 of record NQLW01000017.1, on the reverse strand, counting down.
ACGGTTGCGTTTGTCTTTCTCAACTCGAGGGTTTTTATTTTACAGGAAAAAAATGAGTTTTGCCGGGTTCTTCTTGGTGTGGTTTCTCATATCGAATGCGTTTGTGAATGGATATGGTGAGAGTTGGAGTGATGCTCATGCTACATTCTATGGAGGCGGTGATGCTTCTGGCACAATGGATGAGTCCTCCATTCGATCAGCCAATGATTACGATATGGATCAACTTTTTATGCATACCAGTGTAAGTAATTATTTGCTCAAAGTCTTTTTCTTTTCAAATTTGAGCTCAGGCCGAGCTTGTGGGTATGGCAATCTGTACAGCCCAAGGCTATGAGACGAACACTGCAGCTTTGAGTACCACCACTCTTTTCAATTTCAACAAAATGGATTGATTGAGCTGTACTGGTGCATGTTTTGAGCTCAAATGCGTGAATGACAACAAATGGTGCCGCCCCTAATTTCTGCCCTCCCAACAATGCCTTGCTTAATAATGCCGGAGGCTAGCTGGTGCAATCCACCTCAACCGCACTTTGATCTAGCTCAGCCAGTGTTCTTACAGATTACCGAGTATAGGGCCGGTATTGTCCCAGTGGCCTTCAGAAGGTAACAAAAAGCTCAAACAAATAGCAGCTCATATTGATTGTCCTGTTACATCTTGATTTTTTGAAATTATTGTGTAGGGTTGTTCCATGCCGCAAGAAATTAAAGGAGGAATCAGATTCACAGAATCAACGGCCACCAGTAGTACTTCAACCTAGCTAATCCTAATAACAAACGTTAGAGGCGCGAGAGGTGTGCGATCAGTTTCAGTCAAAGGATCGGAAACCAAGTTGCTGGCCGTGTCAAGAAACTGGGGCCAGAACTAACTGGCAAAGCAACTCGCGGACTTCACCGGCCAAAGCCTCTCCTTCAAGGTGACCACCAGCGACGGCCGCAGCCTCACTGCAACAGTGTGGCCCCCTTGCTGGCTGGCAGTTCGGGCAAATTAACCTTTTCAGGTCTTCAGTTCCCATGAACTTGAGCTCGAGCTGCACCACCATCCACCAACCAACCAGTAGTTTTTATTTTAGTTGGGAACTAGGAAGATTTTTGGGTCACATAACCATCACCCCTATCTGCAATACACAAAAAAAAAAAAAAACATAATTAAGCAGATATAATAAGAAACTTCCAAGCAAGCAGAAAAAATTTCCGAATCCTTTTATTGCAAGTGTTTTCGCACTTGGGCAGAGCATAAGTACTCCTCGAAATATTCAACTCATAAAAGTAAAGGTACATTAAAAAACATTAGTGCTTCCACCTGATTTCAAATCAGGTACTGTACTATCTAGTTTTTCAATTCGGGTACTTCACAACTAATTTGAAAAAAAAAAGTGATTATGAAATAGTGCGAAATGACTACGAAATATTTCGCACTTACATCGCACCACATACAAACTTAATCAAGTATGATATCGTACTTTTTTGTACATTTACTTGATTTTTTTCTTTAGTCTCCTGAATTTAAAAACTAGATCGTAAATTACCTGATTTGAAATCATGTGGAAGTACAATAAAGTTTGTTGATTACTTATCGAAAAATTAACAATAAACTTACTGTTCGGGTACTGTATGCCCAGGAGTTCTGCCAAACCATGCCCTTTTCTCCCTTCTCATTTTCAAAAGTTATGTCAAACATTTTTGCAAAGTTTTGTCCCAAACAATGTGAGGTAGCACCTTGTACTCCACGTCCAGTGTTTGGAATAAAGGCCTGAAAGATATAAGTCGATCACTAAGCAAATACATGTTGCGCATATCATTAAAAGGAGTATCATGCTGCACAATGAATGGAAGGAAACATCCAATTAGGGTACCTCGACGCTAGTCGTGTAAAGCCCTCCGGCGAACTTCTCATTCTCACTCTTCTTACCCTTGATAACAGGAATTGCCAAGTACTCTTCGTATATCCTTCGGTATAGTTCTAGAATCTCGAGGACCTGACAGAGATTGCAAAGCGTTATTGAAAAATAAAAAAGATACAGATACGTAAAAACTGAGTAACTGTACGATATTGAAAAATAATAAAGCATACAAACAGCACAGTGAGCAATACTTTACCTCAGTATCCGCCTCTTCCTTAGTCGCAAAGGCAGTGTGTCCTTCTTGCCAAAGAAACTCTCGACTCCTGATTAAGTTGAGCAAGACCAAACATATCAAGAAGAGAACTTTACTAGCGACAGCATGCTGCAGCATCTGGCATTGCATAAGCAGTAAAGGTGACACTTAATGATGTGTCCGGAAAGTTTCACCTGATAAAGGGAGTGGGGTTGCTGAACTCCCACCGGACAACGTTGCACCACTGATTAAGCCTCAAAGGAAGATCACGATGCCCTCTGATCCACTTTGAGTAATAAGGGTACATAACAGTCTCACTAGTGGGACGAATTGCAATCGGCACCTCTAAGTCAGACTTTCCGGACTTTGTGACCCAAGCAACCTTTAATAAGCAAAGTAAGAACATGTAAACCGAGTAGCTCAAAATTTCACATTCACCTCACAACAAAACTAAATGAAAGAAACAGCGAAACATAACAATATTCGTGAAACAAGCTGAAGTGACTCACCTCAGGTGCAAAACCCTCGATATGGTCTTTCTCCTTTTCCAAAACACCAGGGGATACAAATAAAGGGAAGTAGCAGTTCTTTATATTAAGCTTCTTGATTTCAGGGTCAAAGAAACTCTGCGTCGTTATACAATTTGAGATTTAAATTATGAAAAGTACATGAAATGGAAAGTAAATAGTAATAATTTAGAATTATTGTAAAATTCAAATAGATAATGTTTAGAATCCAGATAGCATTTAGTTAACGAGTCACTAAATTTGCATCGAATCCAAGATCGTTAACTCATATCCAGTTAAAAACTAAATGCAACTTACTTGCATGGTCTCCCAAATTGACATTGCCCATGGCCTCAGAATATAACAACCAGAAATGTCATAGTACTCGATCATTTCGCCACTCACACAAACCTGTTTTAATGAAAAAGTTGAACAGTCTACCTTTTAAAAGGCATGGAAACAATATAAAACAGGAACAAGAACACTAAGTAACCATTGCCGGAGATACACAAAAGAAGAACTCAATCATTCAAGTGTTTTGATATACCTCAGAGTACCATTCACCAAAATTGTCATCCTTTTTGTGGGTCAACCCAAGACCGGTTTCTTTCTTGACCTCCTTCTTCTTGCCGCCTCCTGAAAACCAACATTTAGTATCGAAGCTAAGAAAAAAAAATGAAGAAGTAAATATAGAAACGCTAAGACGAGAAAGAAACCGCTCTTTGGCTTGCACCCTTTGTTGTCCGCCATATCTGAATAGTTTAACTGCACCATACAGCAGTTAATTTCAGCATCACAGAAACAGGCGCACCATCCATACACAGCGAACAGAACACATCCAAAACAATTAGTTCAAATGCATTGCAGAATCAATCACTACTAACCCCTTAGCCACACACATACGCAAGCTCTAAGGGAAACACTAAAAAAAAATTGGATCTTTTAACCAAATTATCAAACTTTATTCCATCCCAATCACTCAGCTGACATCAAAACCACACTGAATCTCAAGCAACAACAACTCCACGAAAACCCATTGATTTATATCTCTACACTGCATCAAAACACCCAGCTAAAACCTTAACAGACATCCATCACACAATTACACACCACAGGAATAAACCCGATCTCAAATAAGCCAAAAAGCCTACCAAAACCAACCTCAAAGACCTCATCTTTCACATACATACTCATAGCAACAAGTCACATCCCGTCACCCAATCACCAGTCGCAAACAAAAAAGCAATTCAAACCACAGCAAAGCAAGAAGCCACACAAACCCAAATCTACAGACTCCGCCATACCACTCAAACGCACAATCCGACTAATCCGGATCTCCGCCGCAACCCAGCTGAGGAACGAAACAGATGAGAAGAGCGACAGAAGGGTTTCAGTCTGTAAGCAGAGCTGTTAAAAACCTAAACCAGATTTTCAACGTCAACACCTTCCTATTTTATTCCCATTATAAATTACGTAGTATTTCCTAAATAAAAATAACAGACCATATCACATCACTTGGTGACACGTGTACGCTCGTGATTATCTCAATCCGACGGTCAATAAATTTCAGAAAAACATTTTACGAAAAAAAAAAAATCAGAACTGCGTATAGGAACAGGCAGCCATTGTCGTCGATCTTCCGAGATCGAGCGAAATCGGAAAATTACCAAAAATCCTCGGATACAATTTCTCGGCGACTTGTGAGGATGCGCAATCAGCGAATTCGACCAAGCTTGGTTGATTTTGTTGCGCGAATTGGTGATGGTCGATCTCCACATCACCTGACGGTTGACTGGAGTTGAATCGGCAGTGGCACGAGAGTGAATTGAGTGTTGGTTTCGCAGAACATGTCAACCTCGGAGATTTGGGGACGATTGTGTATTTAGGGTTTTGAGGAGTTTTCATTGAAAGTATTTAATTTCGATTTTCGAGAGTGTTTGGCTGCAGGAATATCGTAATCCTATTGCGGGAGCCTGAGGAGTATCCTGGTTTGTCAAATTATTTTCAAAATGTAGAATAGGAAAATATATCTCCTTACTGAGAATACTTTTGCTAGATCAGCAATGCATCACTATTCATTTTCATCTATATGGCAACATCCATAGCTAATCTTTTTCTCCATGAAATGATCGCAAGATGGGCATTTCAGGCTCTCAACGGCATCTCTGTTATCATTATGAAGAACGATATGACGGCAAGCTTGGCTAGAAGACGATCCCCTTGTCAGTTGTTCGATGTGATTCTGAAACTCTTTTGCAAACTCCTTCGGCTGAACATCTCGTTCCCACATTTCAAACTCTATAAATCCTTGTAACATTACGTCCCCAAGGCCATGGACCATCGAGTCCGAAGATGGTGTTCGTAAGCAAGCCCAAGTCTCAGCATATTTGTAGCTGAGCAACTTCTTTACTTCTCCAAGGATGGGATCCGTGCCAATGTCTCCGGCACTGAATGATCGGTACCTAGAAATGAGAAGGCTCTCGAGCCGACTCCAAAAATAGCATACCTTTCTTAAGTCAAGAGAATAAGACTGCGGATCGAGTTTTATATTTTCTCCTACGTAAATCATTTCTGCCAAAATGCAGGCATCAGATAATACTTTGCGCACTTGGGTGGTGAACTTTCTACTCCATTCAAAGTCATTTCCTCCGTATAAGATAACCCATTTTCCATCTTCAAGCTGTTAACACACAACAATAGAATGAGGAATATTACATCAATAAAAAAAAGGTGCATGCTCATAAATGTTACCAAAGAAGAGACTTCACCATGCGTGTTATGTTGGGGTCGAAATCGAAAACCTGAGAGTCAAGCCTCGTCTCAGCGCTGTTCCACAAAGTTCGTTCTCTCAGTGGCGTGAACGGAAAAGCCTTGGGTCCCCAGATGTACATCATGTGGATTACATTGCGACACACAACATCACCATTCTCATCAATGACAACCACGATAGGCCTCATTTTGAACTTCCAGACACGTCTGATAAACTTTTTAGTGTTTTCGCTGATAAAATTTGGATGTTCTATCATGTACCACGACATCATTTGTGACAACTTGACACATTTTTCCTCTGAGGATGTTGTCCACCGACCGCTCAGAATCGGTACCCATACAATCTCGTAATCTTGTTGCACCGATGTCTTGGATTCAATATAAGTGTCTCTCAAAAAAGGTACTTCATTGGAGGAAATGTCTAGTCCAGATATGAGCAGCAAAAGCATCTTGTCTCTCAATGTCATAGATACCGATAAGTCCTGTTGATAATTTGTAAGAAAAATAAAATGTGTCTGCAATAAGATTATTCGTGCAACTAAATCGGACTCGAAGTATTGCGTTTCGAGAGAACTCACCATATCATTTCTATCACATCGGCAAAGCTTGAGCTCGTCCGACCCTTCAGAGCGATCAAGTTGAGGTTGGCCAAATAACGCCATGAAAGCATAATAGCTGTTTCGGCCTTGTTTATTTTGTATTTCATATGCTCGTTTTATCTTCTCGTCATCTAAATTAACAACTTTGGTGAATTGACAATAATGGTAGTGAAAGGAAAATAAAGAAGGAAAGTTGAATAAAAAGATGAGATTTTCATTCCAACCTTCGAATTGCTCCACTTTTTTCTTGAATTCCTGAAGCCTTTGGTGAACGGAGGTAAGTTTTTCATAAACATAAATCAGCTTTTGTGAATCTTGAATAACATATCTGAAATGAAGCATAATTTAACAATTAAGGAAATAACGTGTAGGGAGACCAAACATGTATAATTTTCCAGATACATGAAAGAATTAAGGACTGGACAAGTCAATGGTACGTAAAGAAAACAAACTTACCCATTTTTTGGAAGAGCATTGCATTGAGATGAACATGCAACAACTCCATGTACGATCCAATACAAAGAAAGGCGTAGAAGATCATCAAATTCATCCGTTAGACTTCTCAGAATGTTTTTGCTTCTCAAATCAATAACAAGGAAACGAACCACTTCAGTCACATCTAACATGGTCCTAATGAGATTGTAGAGTGACTCCATAGATTTCCAACCGTCACTTGGCATTCTTATCGTTGAAGACAGCAATGAAATATAAATACAAAAACCAGTTTCGAATTCAGCTGCATCCGTTTTTGCCTTCCTCGTCAAAGTGCGGGTCGAACTCACAACTCTCTTCAGAACCATGTTTATATCTTCTTGTTCGCTTGAATCCGCAAAGATAGATTTCAAAACCAGAAGCCAGGCCCCATGTTCCAGAGCAAATGATGTCAGAATCAGTATCAATATATTATCCACGTAGTATTTTCTTCCAAGTGTTTCTAGCAAAAAGAGTGTCGATGTGTGCTCATCCATTCTGGTTGAGATAACTCGTTCCATTATATGTCAAATTAAATGGAATTAGCATTTGCATGAAATGTTATCTGCTTTTCGTATCCTCTCTCGATCGTATCATCATTGAATAAGAATTCACTATTAATTAAAAAGTAGTAAATACATATGCAAAGATAGTATCTCCGCGCCCATGAGTTTTTTTTTACCTTCCTCAAGTAACGGTCGACCTGGAGAAAGTACTCTCTGATAGCCGGTTTTGAAATCATAGGATCGGCATCCGTACTCTCTGCATGTCTTTCATCAGCTGATGCACTAGGCGACGTCTGTCATGAATCTATCAAAATTAGAATAATGAACGTTTGATTGACTAACTACCCCCGCAAACTGTTTAAGATAGATGAAATACGGACCATTTTCCAGCCGACATTTTTAAGAATGTATGAAGCAAAAAGGTAAATACGGTCGGTGTGCCGCCAAGAAATGGACCACCAAATACTGTCTATGTCCACTCGCCTTCTGATATCCCGTAATAAAAGCCTCAACTCAGCTTCCGCGTCTGACATTATCCTACTATGTTACTACGCTTTCCCTGAGACAGAGAACCGTAAACACCTAGAATAATATATCAACAAAATGAAGCCTTATAAACGAACAGAGGCAGCGCTGCTATTGAATGTTCCTTCCTTCATCTTACAGGTAAAGGATCAGTGGTACACTAACGCTCTGTCGGGAAATTTGAGGGAAAGGAAAATTTGATGGAAAATTAGAATGAATATTTTGTTTGGTTTAGAGAAAATTAGTGACGGAAAAATAAATGGAAAGTTAGATGAAAAATTTGTTTAAATTAAAAGAATGTTTTAGTACTTTCTATAAAATTTTCCAACTCAAACCAAACAAGAGTAAAATAAGATGAATTTTTTGATGAATTCATTTTCCCTCTAACTTTCCTCAGACTAAACACAGCCTAAAAGAAAAAGTGAAGTATACATAGCAAGAGAGAACCTGTTACAAAGTAAAAGAGGTACACCACACCATGTTAAAACGATGCTAAAGCACAATGCTTTAGAGCAATAGACTCTACCTGCTAATATCTTGAGACTCGTAAGTGAAATATGTATCTCTTACACTACTGCAGCTGGTACAACACGTTCTTCCAATATGACATTTTTCAAAAACATCATTAATCCATGACCAACTATACAATATCAAAATTCGAGACTTAAAATTCAAATAAAACATCATATTTATTGAATTGGAGAAGGATGATTTTTTTTGTAAACCCACATTCTCTTGCTCTTTTCAATCAAATCCACCACTCTCTTCAATTTTTTTTCTTCAAAACTATCATTTTCGCTCTACCATAGAGCAAAAATGCCATAGATTTTTGTCCTTCCAAAGAACACAATTGGCACATGGATGAGAAGGCTGAGCCATCTGCTGATCTGGATGACATTTGGAGTTGCGCCCTTTGCTTGTGCGAAAATCAACTGTGTTTGCGCTCTACGGTAGAGCGAAAAGGATTTCGCTTTTCAGAAGAATGTTCAATTTAAGTTAAGATCGAGAAGATCCAGTCGACATTCCCTTGTATTGATTAGACACTAGAATTATTTTTTTTTGAGTTTTGATGGAGCTACAGGTACTTAGAATCAAGCAAGTATCAACAGCTCTTTTGCGTACGCGGGGGGAGATTCATTGTGTTATATATTGGCAGAACATATATAATAAGGAATTTTGAGTCTTGGGTTGATCAGGTGACACCCGGATTTAAACTAAAGGAAAAGAATTTGCAGTCATTTTTGCTTTTCAGAAGAACGCAAATATCTTGGTTGTTTTTCCCTTCACCAATGCGAAAATCTTTTAACAGAAGGTCTTAGTTTTGATTGATGCTTGTACTTCCTTTTTATTTTTGTATATTGAATATTTTAGTAATATTTTTCTCTCTCTCATCTTTGGAAATAATTATTTTTATTGATTCTTTTGCGCGATTGACGTTTTTTTTCTTTTTTTTATGCTTAGTATTTTATCAATAATTTTATATTTCTCAAATCTTTAGAATTAATCATTTTGATTTGCGTGTTAATCACGCTAATTTAGGATTTTGTCGTTTACATCAGCTGTTTTCGCGTTATTGAATAACGTTATAAATGATAGGCGAAAATCATTTTCAAACTAGCGAAGGGCGAAAAATTTATGTAATTTCACACTAGTAAAGAGTGAGACTACACCTATCATCCAGATCGGCAGGTGAGTCAGTCTCCACAATCACGTGTGACTTGCGGTCAACTAAAAAGCAAAAATGGTGAGGCTTTTCACTCTTTTTTTAGAGCGAAAAAAGGATAGAGTGGAAAAAAAACCAAAAGGGGTGGCAAATATGATTGAAAATGAAGCAAAGAAGATGATTTTGCAAAAAATTCAAAACGATTACAGAAATATTTTTGAAGAGAACCTCTCAAAGTACTTCTGGATCTCCACAAGCCTGAATAGAAAGTATGTTATAGGCTTAAATACTTAGACCTCTTAATGATAAAATATTGCATTGTGAGACATCACTTTACACTACTCATGAATGCCAGTTCCATTGAAGCATAATTTCAAACACCTATGACTCATTATTCATATATTACGCTATGGTTCCGAGTGTGTTGTAGTACAAAAAAAGGAAATCGAAGCAAACTAATTGAGAGAAATTCAATTTTGTTTAATCTTTCTCTAAATTTTTTTACTTTCTCCTGTCAAATGTTTTCACTTTCTTTCACTTCAAACTCAATAACAAAACTGAATAGAATAAACAGAACACGACTCTCACACATTTAACTAAGAGAAAGATGAATAAAAAATTATTATTGTGTTTTATTGAGAATGAAATATTTTTAATTTGTACAATAACTAAAAACGGAAAGTAATATTATTTATTATGTATTCCAAAATATTTTATGTCTAATGCGAATTATAAAGAATGTACATAGAATATTCAACGAAATGGGCTACGGTCAGTATTAAGCTCTATATGCTCCCCTAATCTTGGAGTGGCTCAAGATCGCGAACTTCAAACACATGTCGCAGTGTTGTCTGTTTCACCACCGACAATGTCTTTATAAGGGTGTTTGTTCTTTGCTCCTCTGAATAGACAAACTGCATAACAATCTTTTATTTTCCGACACACTCATGTATAAAATGGAACTTAATATCAATATATTGGTTGCATATGTGGAAGACGGGATTCTTCAGCAAAGCAATGCAGATTTGTTATCAAACGACAGCTTCAACGTCTTAGGCTCTTTTTATGTCAACTCCATAACAAGCTACTCAGTCACTTCGCTTGGCATGCAACTATTGCTACTTCCATGAACTCAATTCAACCATTTTATGTTTCTATGAGTTTTATGAAACCAAAAAGAAAAAAGGTTGTTATGATTATAGTCAATCAACACAATCAAGCCTAATTGCTTCATGATTTGGTTAAGGAGCGTGTTCCAAGCCAGACGCCTGCCGGACCCACCTTGCTGAGTTTGAAAAATATTGATTTGATATCAAGATGATAAATTTTCTAGCTATAATTTGTTACTCAAGGCATATGTCATCCACATAATGCCAAGCCTCGCCACTGGTGCAAGAATGTCTTCAAAAACAATACCTGGCCTCTAAACATACCCTTTTCTCACTAATTTTTTCTTGTGACTAGTCATTTCTCCATTAAAATCATTCCTTAACTTATACATCCATTTAAGCCTAATGTATCTTGCTAAACATTCCCTTTTTTGGTGTTCTCACTGCCTGATGACGATTGCAATGTTGTGTCAAGTGCGGCAGCATGTTCAATGTAGTATCTGTTTTTTAGTGTTTTTAGGAAAAAGAGAGTCGATGTGTGCTCATCCATTCCGGATGAGATAACTCGTTCCACCATCTGTCAAATTAAACGGAATTAGCATTATTTGCATAATATGTTTTAAGATTTTTGTATCCACTTGTATCATCAATCATCACTGGATAAAAATTCACTGCTCAAAAGTAAGCACACATGCAAGACAGTACCTCCCTGCCCATGATTTTTTTTTTTACCTCCCTCAAGTAATGGTCGACGTTGTGTAAGTACTCTATGACCAGCGTTTCGGAAATCCTAAGATCGAGTTAGGCATCTGTACTCTCTGCACGTCTTTCATCTGATACACTAAGCGGCGACTGTTATGAATCAATCAAAATTAGAATGTTGATCGTGTAATTAATTAGTTTCACCCGCAAACTGTTAAAATAGATGAAATACCTTTTTCCAGCCATCCAATCTGAGTTCAGCGACATTTTTAAGAATGTATGAAGCAGTCGGGTAAACATGGTTGTAATTCCTTCCTTCATATTACAGGCAAAGGATCAAAAGTAGAGAATACGAGACAAGAGAGAACCTGTATGAAAGCAAAGAGGGACACCGCACCATGTTAGACAATGCTAAAGCACAATAATGCTTTAGAATAATATAGACAGACTCCACCTGTTAATGTCTTCTTTAACCTCGTAAGTGAATTATCCCTTACACTTCTGCAGTTTTGGTATAACAAATTCTCAAGCAACCGTTGTTCTTTTTCGAATCTGACATTTTTCGGAATATCAAAAACATCATTAATCCATGACCGACCATACAATGCTGGTGACACTTTTGGGGCCTTCAACAATATTTAGTTCGAAGGATTACAGAGATGTTTTTGAAGAGAACCCCTCAAAGGACTTCCGCGATCTCCGCAAGCCTGAATAGAAAGCATGTTAATGTCTTAAATACTTGGACCTCTTTCCCTTAAAATCTTGCATTGTGAGACAACAGTTTACGTACCCTAATCATGAATGCAAGTACCACTGAAGCATAATTTCAAACACCTCCACAGCTTCGAAAGTCAGTCTAGAAACATAAACTTTAATCCACTGATAACAAGAAACCTCCCCCGATTCCGAATTTCAGTCGTATCTCACGTTGGGCCCCCTTCTCTGGTTCCATCCGAGAACCTTCCTTGTTAGGCTCACTACTTATATATTACACTATGGTTACGAGTGTGTTTTAGTTAAAAAAAAAAAAAAAGGAAGTTGAAGAAAATAATTGAGAGAAATTCAATTTTTTTTGAATCTTTCTCCACACTTTTTTTCTTCTTTTTTCAAAACTTTTCACCTTCTTTCACTTCAAACTCAGAAACAAAACTAAATAGAGTAAACAAAGAGAAAGAGGAATAAAATATTATGGTTGCGTTTTATTGAGAATGAAATATTATTTAATAGTATTTATATGTATTGCAGAAATATTGTCTCTCTAGTATGAATTTTCAGAAATATACGTAGAATATTCAACAAAATGGGCCACTGTCAGTATTAAGCTCTACATACGGATACTACGTGCCGCTGATGTGATGTGGTAAAAAGCGAAGTAAATGGAAAATTGCAATTTATAGCTCAACTAATCATTTTAGTTTGTCAAAGTTTCCTTCAAAGATATTTATAAAATTGATCATCAAAGCTACATTCAGAAATTGTCTTCCTTTCGTGTTGAATTCTTCACTGTATCAATCAATAGGTCTGTGTCAAAAGAAAATGATCGGCAAATTTCAAGGTAGCTAGCTGTGTCTCTAAATAAAGAATGACCTGAATATGTGAAGGAAACTAATTGTTTGGGCATGCTCATTGAAAAAAAAGTTAAAAAAGTGAAAATATGTGTAAATTAGTCAGATTCACATTCAAAATCAATTGGAAATGAGTGGGGAAGCCCAACTATATATGAGAATTAATCTTGAGGTCAACTTGGGCGATGTGGGATAATACCACTATGCTCAACACTCCCCCTCACTTGCGAGGACCTTTGTTAACCTCGACAAGTGGGACCTCGTGCGGATCTAGTTAACCGTCATGGACATGTTCTAAGAGTGCGACCAAAATTCGCCATGATACCACGTAAATTAGTCGGATCCACACTCAAAACTAATTGACAATGAGTGTGGATCTGACTACTCTACAATATGTCATCTCTTATTACCCATTTTATAAACATTTTTCTATAAATCATTCATTCACATTGAAGAAACTTATCTTATAGATCTGTATGGGGAGCAACACATCATATTCCACTTTTTTATTTTGTTGAATTAAACTAATTATTAATTTTTTTCAATTTGCTAAATATTGATAAATGTGTTTATAAATACATTTAAATACTCAATTATAACTTTTTATATGGAAAGGATCAGAGGCTCAGTAAAAAAAAAAGCAAAGTATACATGACAAGAGAACCTGTTATTAAGTAAAGAAGCACAACACTGTTAAAAAATTGCTAAAGCACAATGCTTTAGAATAATACATTCTACAGGTTAACTTCTTGAGTCACAAAAGTGAATTATCTCTTACACTTGTCTGCAGTTGGTACATGACATTCTAAAGCAACCATTGTTGTTCATATACGATCTTTGAATATGACTATTTTGGGTTCTTTGAGTAAAAACTCATTAAATCCATGACCAAATACACAGCAACGCCGGTTACTTCCTATTTGTGGATCCTAATATAAAAACAGGCATGCAGTGCTTCCCAATCAACTTAGACACAACTTTACAAGCCAGAGAAGAAAACTCAAATTTATATAGCATGTCATCAAGTAAATCAGAATGCAAGTTTTTCATTTGGGAAGAAGAGTATTTCTAGCCATTTTCATGTCTATATCAGTAAAAATTTTGCCTCTTACACAAAAAGTTTTTCATTTGACAAGCAAATTTCAAACGATAGACAATGTCTACCAATCCTTTTATACACCAACTTAAATTCATTGACAACATGGTATGAGACAGCACAACACCGAAACTGAATTAAATTGTTTTTGAAGAGTCTCTACAACTTTAATAGTTAGAACTCTTGTCACAAGCTCAAACTTTCAATGAAGGGATGCAACTAATCAAATTTTGACTTTTGATCTAACATTAGCAGAAAAATTATGTTCTCCATTTCCATCAAAATTCACTTCTTGTCCTACAACCTTGATGCTACTCATTGTTGAAGTCTGCCTGTTGTTCCTAGGATTTTCTAATCTGAACTTTCAAGTTTAAATGACTGATGCAGCTTATGAAAAACTCAATGGTCAATCTTTCATCAGCTGAAAGTTATGTTCTTTCCTTCCTAAAAGAACCAAACTGTTAGACCAACAATAATGCAAATATCCACAATGTGCCTTAAGAAGATTCACAAAATATTCAACGAAATGGGTCAAAGTTAGAATTAAGCCCAACATTTCTTGCTCTGCATCCATTCTAACAACACCACCAGGACAGTATCAGAATCATCACAACCATCACCAGTCTTCCAGTTTCATCATCCCCGCGAACGGGAACTTCTTCTCTATCATGCAGAGCGCGAAAACCACTAGTTCGTCATCCATGGCTACACTCAGTTGCGACTGTGGGTCGATCTGAGTAAGTGATGTGAGTTACAGGTACGATTATAGACTAGTGCTATTCATAATCTTCACTCATAAAGAAGAACTAACATTTGGTTCGCATATTCACTTTTCAATTGAAATTGGGAGTTAAGTTTGCTAGATAAACAATGCAACATTGCGCGGTGAAAAACCAACACACTATTCAATTTCATCTATGTGGCAACATCCATATCGAATCTTTTTCTCCATGGAATGATCGCAAGATGGGCATTTCAGGCTCTCAACGGCATCTCTGACATCAGTATGAAGAATAATACGACGGCAAGCAAGGCCAGAAGAAGATTCCCTTGTCAGTTGTTCGATGTGATTCTGAAACTCTTTTACAAACTCCTTCGTCTGAACATCTCGTTCCCACATTTCAAACTTAATGAATCCTTGTAACATTACATCCCCGAGGCCATGGACCATCGAGTCTGAAGAGGGTGTTCTTAAGCAAGCCCAAGTCTCAGCAGATTTGTAGCTGAGCAACTTCTTTACTTCCCCAAGGATGGGATCCGTGCCACTGTCTCTGGCATTGAATGATTGGTACCTAGAAATGAGAATGCTCTCGAGCCGAGTCCAAAAGTAGCGTACCTTCCTCAAGTAAAGAGAATAAGACTGAGGATCGAATTCTCTATTTTCCCTGACGTAAATCATTTCCATCAAAATGCATGCATCAGATAACACTTTGCGCACTTGGGTAGTGAACTTTCTACTCCATTCGACGTCGTTTCCTCCGTATAAGATAACCCATTTTCCATCTTCTGGCTAATAGCACACAACAATAGAATGAGAAATATTACTTACATAAAATAAGGCTGATGCTCATAAATGTTATCAAAGAAGAGACTTCACCATGCGTGTTATGTTGGGGTCAATATCGAAAACCAGAGAGTCAAGCCTCGCCTCAGTGCTGTTCCACAAACTCCGTTCTCTCAGCAGTGTGAACGGAAAAGCCTTGGATCCCCAGATGTACATCATGTGGATTCCATTAGGACAGACAACATCACCATCTTTATCAATGGCAACCACGATAGGCCTCCTTTTGAACTTCCAGACGTGTTTGATAAACTTTTTAGTGTTTTCGCTGATAAAATTTGGATGTTCTATCATGTACCACGACATCATTTGTGACAACTTGGCACATTTTTCCTCTGAGGATGTTGTCCACTGACCGCTCAGAATCGGTACCCATACAATCTCGTAATCTTGTTGCACCGATGTCTTGGATTCAATATAAGTGTCTCTCAAAAAAAGTACCTCATTGGAGGAAATGTCCAGTCCAGATATGAGCAGCAAAAGCATCTTGTCTCTCAATGTCGTAGATACCGATAAGTCCTGTTGATAATTTGAAAAAAAAGTAAAATGTGTCTGCAATAAGATTATTCGTGCAACTAAAATTGCATTTCGAGAGAACTCACCATATCATTTCTATCACAGCGGCAAAGCTTGAGCTCGTCCGACCCTTCAGAGTGACCAAGTTGAGGTTGGCCAAATATTGCCATGAGAGCATAATAGCTGTCCCGACCTAGTTTGTTTGGTATTTTATATGCTTCTTTTATCTTCTCATCATCTAAATTAACAAGCTTTAGTGAATTGACAATAATGGTTGTGAAAGGAAAATAAAGAAAGAAAGTTAATTAAAAAGATAAGATTTTCAATCCAACCCTTGAATTGCTCAAATTTTTTCTTGAATTCCTGAAGCCTTCGGTGAATGGAGGTAAGTTTTTCATAAACATAAATCAGCTTTTGTGAATCTTGAATAACATATCTGAAATGAAGCATAATTTTACAATTAAGAAAATAAGGTGTAGGGAGACCAAACATGTATAATTTTCCAGATACATGAAAGAATTAAGGACTGGACAAGTCAATGGTACGTAAAGAAAACAAACTTACCCATTTTTCGGAAGAGCATTGCATTGAGATGAACATGTAGCGATGCCATATACGATCCAATAGACAGAAAGGCATAGAAGATCAGCAAATTCATCCGTTAGACTTCTCAGATTGGATATGCAACTTGTATCAACGACAAGGAAACGAATCACTTCACTCACTTCTAACATGGCCCTGATGAGATTGAAGAGTGACTCCATAGATCTCCAACCGTCACTTGGCATTCTTACCGTGGAAGATAGCAATGAAATATAAATACAAAAACCAGTTTCGAATTCAGCTGCATCCGTTTTTGCCTTCCCCCTCACAGTGCGGGTCGAACTCACAACTCTCTTCAAAACCATGTTTATATCTTCTTGTTCACTTGAATCCGCAAAGATATATTTCAAAGAAAGAAGCCAAGCCCCATGTTCCATAGCAAATGATGTCTGAATCAGTACCAACATACTATTCATGTAGTATCTGTTTTCTAGTGTTTCTGGGAAAAAGAGTGTCGATGTGTGCTCATCCATTCCGGGTGAGATAACTCGTTCCACCATCTGTCAAATTGAATCGAATTAGCATTATTTGCATAATATGTTTTAAGATTTTTGTATCCACTTGTATCATCAATCATCACTGGATAAAAATTCACTGCTCAAAAGTAAGCACACATGCAAGATAGTATCTCCCTGCCCATGGATTTTTTTTACCTCCCTCAAGTAATGGTCGATGATGTGTAAGAACTGTATGTGCACCACTTCGGACGTCCCAAGATTGAGCTCGGCATACGTACTCTCTGCACGTCTTTCATCTGATGCACTAGGCGGCGACTGTTATGAATCAATCGAAATTAGAATGTTGATCATGTAATTAATTAGTTTCACCTGCAAACTGTTAAAATAGATGAAATACCTTTTTCCAGCCATCCAATCTGAGTTCAGCGACATTTTTAAGAATGTATAAAGTAGTCGGGTAAACATGCTTGTACCACAAAGAATTGGTCCAACTACTATTTTCCCTGGCCAATCGAATTTTGATATCCCTTAATAAAAGCTTCTCATCAGCTCCTGCGTCTGACATTATTCTACTACTACGCTTTCCCGGAGACACGAAACGTAAGCACCTCAAATATATCCACAAAATGAAACCCTTATAAAGGACAGAGGCAGCACAGCTATTGAATGTAATTCCTTCCTTCATATTACAGGCAAAGGATCAAAAGTAGAGTATACGAGACAAGCGAGAACCTGCATGAAAGCAAAGAGGGATACCGCACCATGTTAGACAATGCTAAAGCACAATAATGCTTTAGAATAATATAGCTAGACTCCACCTGTTGATGTCTTCTTTAACCTCGTAAGTGAATTATCTCTTACGCTTCTGCAGTTTTGGTATAACAAATTCTCAAGCAACCGTAGTTCTTCTTCTTCTTAGAATATGACATTTTTCAGAATATCGAATATATCATTTCATCCATGACCAACCACACAATGCTGGTGGCACTTCTGGGGCCTTCAACAATATTTAGTTCGAAGGATTACAGAGATGTTTTTGAAGAGAACCCCTCAAAGTAAAAAGCGAAGTAAATGGACAATTTAGCTCAACTAATCATTTAGTTTGTCAAAGTTTCCTTCAAATTAAGATGTTTATAAAATTGAGTCATCAAAGCTACATTCAGAAATTGTCTTCCTTTCGTGTTGAATTCTTCATGGTATCCATCACTAGGTGTCTGTGTCAAAAGAAAATGACCAGCAAATTTCAAGGTAGCTAGCTGTGTCTGTAAATAAAAAATGAACTGCATATGTGAAGGAAACTAGTTGCTTGGGCATGCTCATTGAAAAAAACTTAAAAGTGGATATATGTCATCTCATCTCACCCTCTTTTAAAACTTTCTTTCTATAAATCATTCATTCACATTGAAGAAACTTATCTTATAGCTCCGTATGGGGAGCAACACATCATAGATCATATTACACTTTTTTATTTTGTCGAATTAAACTAATTATTGTTTATAAATACATTTAAATACTTAATTATAAGCTATAAAGCGACAACAGAACCTGTTAACTTCTTACATGGAAAGGATCAGAGGTTCAGCTAAAAAGAAAAGCAAAGTATACATGACAAGAGAACCTGTTATAAAGTAAAGAGGCACAACACTGTTAAAGCACTGCTAAAGCACAATGCTTTAGAATAGTACATTCTATTGGTTAACTTGTTGAGTCACAAAAGTGAATTATCTCTTAAACTTGTCTGCAATTGGTACAACACATTCTAAAGAAACCATTGTTGTTCATATTCGATCTTTGAATATGACTATTTTGGGTTCTTCGAGTAAAAACTCATTAAATCCATGACCAAGTACACAGCAATGCTGGTTACTTCCTAATTGTGGATCCTAATATAAAACCAGGCATGAAGTGCTTCCCAATCAACTCAGACACAACTTTACAAGCCAGAGAAGAAAACTCAAATTTATATAGCATGTCATCAAGTAAATCAGAATGCAAGTTTTTCATTTGGGAAGAAGAGTATTTCTAGCCATTTTCATGTCTGTATCAGTACAAATTTTGCCTCTTACACAAAAAGTTTTTCATTTGGCAAGCAAATTTCAAACGACAGACAATGTCTACCAATCCTTTTATACACCAACTTAAATTCATTGACAACATGGTATGAGACAGCACAACACCAAAACTGAATTAAATTGTTTTTGAAGAGTCTCTACAACTTTAATAGTTAGAACTCTTGTCACAAGCTCAAACTTTCATGAAGGGATGCAGCTAATCAAATTTTGACTTTTGATCTAACATTATCAGAAAAATTATGTTCTCCATTTCCATCAAAATTCACTTCTTGTCCTACAACCTGTGATGCTACTCATTGTTGAAGCCAGCCTGTTGTTGCTAAGATTTTCTAATCACAACTTTCAAATTTCAGTGACTGATGCAGCTTATGAAAAACTCAATGGTCAACAACCTTTCATTAGCTGAAAGTTATGTTCTTTCCTTCCTAAAAGAATCAAACTCTTAGACCAACAATAATGCAAATATCCATAATTTTCCTTAAGAATATTCAAAAAATATTCAACGAAATGGGTTAAAGTTAGAATTAAGCCCAACATTTCTTACTCTGCATCCATTCTAACAACACCACCGGGACAGTATTAGAATCATCACAACCATCACTAGTCTTCGAGTTTCATCATCCCCGCGAACGGGAACTTCTTCTCTATCATGCAGAGCGCGAAAACCACTAGTCCGTTGTTATCCAACGAGATCAAAATGGCGTTGTCAAGATTTACACGAGACGAAGTCGTCTAGCCGAAAGGGAAAGCAGGAGCGGGAAGAGGGCGGCAGCTCTCAAACTCGTCGTTTCATTCATTTCAAATTGTAACGACTGTTCCCGCATTTTTCCCTCTGTATATATACCCTCGCCTGCTAGGTTCAGGACTGTAAGATTCTGCAGTTCTTGATCAATACAGGGTGAGTTTAATTTCGTCCGGCGGTCCTGAGAATATCCAATATAGTATCAGAGATTCGTCGCTGTTGATACATCGCCGGAGATCGGGAAATCTTCATCCTTTCTTTAAGAAAAATTAGTTGCTCGGTAGATCAACTAGTTTGGAAGACTTCTGTGTTGAATCTTGAAGCATTGAGTCATCAAAACCCTAGGATCTGTTACGATCAGTTTACAGGATATTTAGTATACAACGGTCTTGAGAAGTCATGGCTGAAATCTCACCTACAATTTCCAATGAGACCGCTGGAACTCGAGTTCCAGATTTAAGCAACAGTGTCAGCTTCACTCAGTTGAATCCCAGGCATCCATTCTATATAAGGTCGAGTGATCATGCTGGAATGAAAATCTGTAACATTGTGCTACTTGGAACAGAAAATTTTTACCCATGGAAACGAGGATTAACTGTCGGACTCTCCTCAAGAAACAAGCTCGACTTGGTTCTTGGAAATATTGATATTCCTGATGCTGATTCGGATTTGTATCTGGACTATACATGCTATACTGACACTGTTGTATCTTGGGTACTTAATACCTTGTCTCCGGATATTGCTGCTGCTGTTGCCTATGAGGCAAAGGCTAATGAACTGTGGACAGTTCTGTGTACTAGATATGGAGAAATGAACAGGTCTAGATTGTTTCATCCAAGGCAAGAAATAGCCAATACACACCAAGGAGAGATGACTATTGCTGCATACTTTGTTAAACAGAAAAATCTCTGGGATGAAATCACTAATATGGTTAAAAGAAGAAAATGAAAATGTTCTGTTTCCTGTGATTTGCATCAAGATCTTCTAGCTGAAGCTGAAGCTGAAGATGAAAGAACAATGAAGTTTCTAATGAGTTTCAATGAACATTATGGAGCAGTAAGGAGTCAGATACGGTTGCTCAAGCCTGCACCTTCATTGAACAACACTTAACTATGCTACTTCAACATGAAGCAGAGAAATTGTATGCAGTAAAAACCTTACCTGAAGCCACTGTACTGCTGTTCAGAACTGATCACACAGATCACATCAAGAAAAGTGATGGTGCTGAAGGAGTCAGGTGCACTTATTGCAAAAAAGCAGGACATACAAAATATCAATGTTGGAAACTGATTGGCTTTCCTGAAGACCATAAAGCTTACTGACCACCAAGTGAACAACAATTGAAGAACGTGCAAAGATTTGCAGCCATGAGTATCACTGTTTCTGATCAGACTCCTCAGAATGTCTCAACACAGAATGCTTCCACTTCCACGTTTACCACACTACAACTGTAAGAACTAAGAACTTATTTCAACCTAAGCTTGCCTCAACAGCACATACTTCTAACATAAGCATGGCAGATATAGTTCAAACACTTAAATGTTTAGTTGATTCAAAGGCTTGGATTTTAGATTCTGGAGCCACTCATCACATTACTTCTGATCCTTCAATTTTTGTTAATCCCGTTCCTTTCTCATCTTTCATAAGACTCCTAGATGGTGGCTCCGCATCCATCACCTCCACAGGTTCAGTAAATCTTACCTCATCTATCATATTATATAATGTACTCCTGGTTCCATCTTTTCACTACAATCCTTTCTCTGTCTCTAACTTTCTTTCCCATTCCAAATCCACCATCTCATTTACCTCTTCATCCTGCCTTTTCCAGGACCCAGCAATGAAGACATTGGAAGTGATTGGTAATAAAAAATCAGGACTGTATTATCTGCTCTTGCCAAGCTCCAGTCAGCCTTCATCACAATCAATGGTATCACTCACCTCCAACTATCCCACTCACAATAATAATCAATGGCATAAAAGACTTGGACATGCTTCCTTACAAAGTCTTCACCATATTACCCAGTTGCCAGTTCCCTCTGAACATTCCATTTCTTCTTGTGATGTCTGTCATATCTCTAAACAAACCAGATTGCCTTTCTCACTAAGCTTTTCACATTCATCCACTCCATTTGAACTTGTTCATTGTGATATTTGGGGTCCCTACAAAGAGAAAACATACAATGGATACTTGTACTTTCTTACCATTTTAGATGATCACTCTAGAACTACATGGCTCTACCTGATCAGATCTAAGGCTGAGACATACACTCATCTTAAACATTTCCTTAGTTACACTGAGAATCAATTTGCCAAAACCATCAAAACCGTTAGAACAGATAATGGCCAGGAATTTCTCAGTCTTCCTATGCAACAACTTCTCCTTTCCAAAGGCATCACTCACCAAACCAGTTGTGTAGGCACACCTCAACAAAATGGAACAGTAGAAAGAAAACATAGACATATCCTTCAAGTAGCAAGAGCCCTCAGATTTGAAGTACATCTCCCACACTTCAGTTTTGGGGGGAATGTGTACTTACAGCCACATATCTCATTAACATATTACCCACTAAACTGCTACACAATAAATCTCCATTAGAAATTCTTACTGGCCAGCCACTTTCTTATGATCATCTTAGAGTTGCCTCCACATCTCCTTTTCATAGAGATAAGTTCTCAGCCTGAGCCTCCAAGTGTGTTCTTCTAGGATTCACCTTCGGTAAGAAAGATACAAGTTATATAACATTGACACTCAATAATACCACTATGCTCAACACTCCCCCTCACTTGCGAGGACCTTTGTTAACCTCGACAAGTGGGACCTCGTGCGGATCTAATTAACCGTCACAGACATGTTCTAAGAGTGCGACCAAAATTCGCTATGATACCATGTAAATTAGTCGGATCCACACTCAAAACTAATTGACAATGAGTGTGGATCCGACTACCCTACAATATGTCATCTCTTATTACCCTTTTTATAAACATTCTTTCTGTATGGGGAGCAACACATCATATTCCACTTTTTTATTTTGTTGAATTAAACTAATTATTAATTTTTTTCAATTTGCTAATTATTGATAAGTGTGTTTATAAATACATTTAAATACTCAATTATAAGCAACAAATGACATTTATAATTATAAAGCGACAACAGAACCTATTAACTTCTTATATGGAAAGGATCAGAGGTTCAGTAAAAAAAAAGCAAAGTATACATGACAAGAGAACCTATTATAAAGTAAAGAGGCGCAACACTCTTAAAGCATTTAGAATAGTACATTCTATTGGTTAACTTGTTGAGTTACAAAAGTGAATTATCTCTTACACTTGTCTGCAGTTGGTACAACACATTCTAAAGAAACCATTGTTGTTCATATTCGATCTTTGAATATGACTATTTTGGGTTCTTCGAGTAAAAACTCATTAAATCCATGACCAAATACACAGCAATGCTGGTTACTTCCTAATTGTGGATCCTAATATAAAACTAGGCATGAAGTGCTTGCCAATCAACTTAGACACAACTTTACAAGCCAGAGAAGAAAACTCAAATTTATATAGCATGTCATCAAGTAAATCAGAATGCAAGTTTTTCAGTTGGGAAGAAGATTATTTCTAGCCATTTTCATGTCTATATCAGTAAAAATTTTGCCTCTTACACAAAAAGTTTTTCATTTGGCAAGCAAATTTCAAACGACAACAATGTCTACCAATCCTTTTATACACCAACTTAAATTCATTGACAACATGGTATGAGACAGCACAACACCGAAACTGAATTAAATTGTTTTTGAAGAGTCTCTACAACTTTAATAGTTAGAACTCTTGTCACAAGCTCAAACTTTCAATGAAGGGATGCAGCTAATCAAATTTTGACTTTTGATCTAACATTAGCAGAAAAATTATGTTCTCCATTTCCATCAAAATTCACTTCTTGTCCTACAACCTGTGATGCTACTCATTGCTGAAGCCCGCCTCCTACGATTTTCTAATCAGAGCTTTCAAGTTTCAATGGCTGATGCAGCTTATGAAAAACTCAAAGGTCAACAACTTTTCATTAGCTGAAAGTTATGTTCTTTCCTTCCTACAAGAACCAAACTGTTAGGCCAACAATAATGCAAATATCCACAATGTGTCTTGACAATATTCACAAAATATTCAACGGAATGGGTCAAAGTTAGAATTAAGCCCAACATTTCTTGTTGTGCATCCATTCTAACAACACCACCAGGACAGTATCAGAATCATCACAACCATCACCAGTCTTCGAGTTTCATCATCCCCGCGAATGGGAACATCTTCTATATCATGCAGAGCGCGAAAACCACTAGTCCATCGTCCATGGCTACACTCAGTTGCGACAGTGGGTCAATCTAAGTAAGTGATGTGAATTACAAGGACGATTATAGACTAGTGATATTCATAATCTTCACTCACAAAGAAGAACTAACATTTGGTTCGCATATTCACTTTGCAATTGAAATTGGGAGTTAAGTTTGCTAGATCAACAATGTAACATTGTGAGGTAAAAACCAATACACTATTCAATTTCATCTATGTGGCAACATCCATATCGAATCTTTTTCTCCATGGAATGATCGCAAAATGGACATTTCAGGCTCTCAACAACATCTCTGTCATCAGTATGAAGAACGATACGACGACAAGCTTGGCCAGAAGACGATCCCCTTGTTAGTTGTTCGATGTGATTCTTAAACTCTTTTATAAACTCCTTCGTCTGAACATCTCGTTCCTGCATTTCAAACTTCATGAATCCTTGTAACATTACGTCCCCGAGGCCATGGACCATCGAGTCCAAAGAGGGTGTTTTCAAACAAGCCCAAGTATCAGCAAATTTGTAGCTGAGCAACTTCTTTGCTCCTCCAAGGATGGGATCCGTGCCACTGTCTCCGGCACTGAATGATTGATACCTAGATATGAGAATGCTCTCGAGCCGAGTCCAAAAATAGCATACCTTTCTTAAGTCAAGAGAATAAGACTGAGGATCGAGTTTTATATTTTCTCCGACGTAAATCATTTCTGCCAAAATGCAGGCATCAGATAATACTTTGCGCACTTGGGTGGTGAACTTTCTACTCCATTCGATGTCATTTCCTCCGTATAAGATAACCCATTTTCCATCTTCAAGCTGATAACACACAACAATAGAATGATAAATATTACTTAAATAAAAAAAGGTGCATGCTCATAAATGTGACCAAAGAAGAGACTTCACCATGCGTGTTATGTTGGGGTCAAAATCGAAAACCAGAGAGTCAAGCCTTGCCTCAGCGCTGTTCCACAAACTCCGTTCTCTCAACAGCGTGAACGGAAAAGCCTTGGATCCCCAGATGTACATCTTGTGGATTCCATTAGGACAGACAACATCACCATCTTGATCAATGGCAACCACAATAGGCCTCCTTTTGAACTTCCAGACTTGTCTAATAAAAGTTTTAGTTTTTTCGCTGATAAAATTTGGATGTTCTACCGTGTACCACGACATCATTCGGAACAACTTGGCATATTTTTCGTCTGAGGATGTTGTCCACTGACCGCTCAAAATCGGTACCCATACAATCTCGTAATCTTGTTGCACCGATGTCTTGGATTCAATATAAGTGTCTCTCAAAAAAAGTATTTCATTGGAGGAAATGTCTAGTCCAGATATGAGCAGCAAGAGCATCTTATTGCCTTCAGGTATCGATAAGTCCTGTTGATAATTAGCAAGAAAAGTAAATGTCTGCAATATGATTATTCGTGCGACTAAAATTGCGTTTCGAGAACTCACCATATCATTTATATCACAGCGGCAAAGCTTGAGCTCGTCTGACCCTTCAGAGCGATAAAGTTGAGGTTGGCCAAATAACGACATGAGAGCATAATAGCTGCCCCAGCCTTGTTTATTTGGTATTTCGTAAGCTAGTTTTATGTTCTCGTCATCTAAATTAACAGCTTTAGTGAATTGACAATGGTAGTGAAAGGAAAATAAAGAAAGAAAGTTGAATAAAAAGATGAGATTTTCATTCCAACCCTGTGATTGCTCAGCTTTTTTCTTGACTTCCTGAAGCCTTAGGTGTAAGGAGGTAAGTTTTTCATAAACATAAATCAGCTTTTGTGAATCTTGAATAACATATCTGAAATGAAGCATAATTTTACAATTAAGGAAATCAGGTGTACGTAGTGAGAGACCACGCAAACATATATAATTTCGAGATGCATAAAAGAACTTTATGGACTGGACAAGTCATGCTAGCTACGCAAAGAAAACAAACCTACCCATTTTTCGGAAGAGCATTGCATTGAGATGAACATGCAGTGACGCCGTACACGATCCAATACAAAGAAAGGCATACAAGATCTTCAAATTCATCCACTAGACTTCTCAGAGTGGATATGCATGTATCAACGACAAGGAAACGAATCACTTCACTCACTTCTAACATGGCCCTGATGAGATTGTAGAGTGACTCCAAAGATTTCCAACCGTCACTTGGGCTTCTTACCGTGGAAGATAGCAATGAAATATAAGTACAAAAACCAGTTTCGCAGTTAGCTGCATCCGTTTCTGGGTTCCCCCTTAAATTGCTGGTCCAACTCACAACTCTCTTCAAAACCATGTTTATATGTTCTTGTTCGCTTGAATCCGCAAAGATAGATTTCAAAGCCAGAAGCCAGGCCCCTTGTTCCATTGCAAATGATGTCACAATCAGTGCCAATGCACTATTCAAGTAGTATCTTCTTTTTAGCGTTTCTAGGAAAAAGAGTGTCGATGTGTGCTCATCCATTACGGGTGAGATAACTCGTTCCACCATCTGTCAAATTAAACGGAATTAGGATTTGCATAATATGGTATATGATTTTAGTATCCTCTCGTATAATCATATGCATGATAGGATCTCCGTGCCCATGTGTTTTTTTACCTCCCTCAAGTAATGGTCGAAGTTGTGAAAGTCCTCTCTGTCCATCACAGGATCCAGTTCGGCATCCGTACTCTGTGCATGTCTTTCTTTTGATACAATAAGCGACAGCGTCTGTTATGAATCAATCAAAATTAGAATATTGATCGTGTGACTAATTACCCTCGCAAACAGTTAAAATAGATGAAATACCATTTTCCGGCCATCCAATCTGAGTTCAGCGACCTTTTTAAGAATGTGTGAAGCAAAAAGGAAATTACGGTAGTCGTATGACCAATCAATGACCCACATACCAAGTCCCCCGCTCAATCGAATTTTGATATCCCTTAATAAAAGCTTCTCATCAGCTCCCGCGTCTGACATTATCATACTACTACGCTTTCCCAGAGACACAAAACCGTAAACACCTTGAATATATCCAGCAAATGAAACCCTTATAAAGGACAGATCGAGGCAGCACAGCTATTGATGTAATTCCTTCCTTCATATTCCAGGCAAAGGATCAAAAGTAGAGTATACGAGACAAGATAGAACCTGTAAGAAAGCAAAGAGGGACACCGCACCATGTTAGACAATGCTAAAAAAAGAAAAAGTGAAGTATACATAGCAAGAAAGAACCTGTTACAAAGTAAAGAGGTACACCACACCATGTTAAAACGATGCTAAAGCACAATGCTTTCAGAATAATAATATAGACTCTACCAGCTAATGTCTTGAGACTCAAAAGTGAATTATCTCTTACACTTGTGCAAATATGCAGTTGGTACAACACATTCTCAAGCAACCGTCGTAGTGTTCATCGACAACATGATTTGATCCATATCCAACTACACAAAGCTGGGGCCTTCAACTACATCAAAACTGAGACTAAGAATTGAAATAAAACAGCATATTTATTGAACAGGAGAAGGATTATATATGCTGATTTTCAATAGGACACTACATGCCGTTGATATGGTGTGGTAAAAGGTGCAGTAAATGGAAGAATGCAATTTAACTGAACTTATCGTTTAATTTGTCATAGTGTCCTTCAAAAATGTTTATAAAACTGAGTCGTCAGCGCCACATTCAGAAACGTTCCGCTCCTTTCTTACTTTGGCGTGTTGAATTCTTCATGGTATCCAACAATAGGTCTGTCAAAAGAAAATGACCTGTAAATGTGAAGGTAACAAGCTAGCTGTGCCTATAAAAAAAATGATCCGTAAAAGTGAAGGAAGCTAGTTGTTTGGGCATTCTCATTGAGTTAAACTTAAAAGTGGATTTATGTCATGTCAACTCACCATCCTTATAAACTTTATTTTCATAAATCGTTCATTCACTCACACTGAATAAACTTAATAAACGGCAATTATAATTATACAGCGACAACAGAACCTGTTAACTTTCTTACATGGAAAAAGGATCAGAGGTTCAGTAAAAAAAAAGAAGAGCAAAGTATAGATGACAAGAGAACCTGATATAAAGAAAAGAGGTACACACTACTATGCTAAAGCACAATGCTTTAGAATAATACATTCTGCCTGTTAACTTCTTGAGACACGAAAGCGAATTATCTCTTACACTCGTTTGCAGTTAGTACAACACATTCTCAAGCAACCGTTGTTGTTCATATTCGATCTTTGAATATGACTATTTTAGGTTTCTTCAGGTAGAAATCATCAAATCCATGACCAAATACACAACAATGCTGGTTACTTCCTAATTGTGGATCCTAATATAAATCGAAGCATGAAGTGCTTCCCAATCAACTTAGACACAACTTCTGATGCCAGAAGAAAACTCAAATTTATATACCTTGTCATCAAGTAAAGTAGAAAGCAAGTTTTTCATTTGGCAAGAGTATTTCTACCCATTTTCATGTCTATATTAATAAAATTTTTGCCTCTTACACAAAGTGATCCGTAAAAGTGAAGGAAGCTAGTTGTGTGGGCATTCTCATTGAGATAAACTTAAAAGTGAATTTATGTCATGTGATCTCACCATCCTTATAAATTCCCTGTTCATAAATCGTTCATTCACTCACACTGAATAATCTTACATCTCCATATGGGGAGCCATACACGTCATATTACACTTTTTTCATTTGGTTACATTAAACTAATTACTAAGTTTTTCGCTACATACTGAAAGACGCATTTATAATTTCATTTACATACTTAATTATAAGCAGCAATTATAATTATACAGCGACAATAGAACCTGTTAACTTCTTACATGGAAAAAGGATCAGAGGTTCAGTAAAAAAAAAAAAGAGCAAAGTATCGATGACAAGAAAACCTGATATAAAGAAAAGAGGTACACACTACTATGCTAAAGCACAATGCTTTAGAATAATACATTCTGCCTGTTACCTTCTTGAGACACGAAAGCGAATTATCTCTTACACTCGTTTGCAGTTAGTACAACACATTCTCAAGCAATCGTTGTTGTTCATATTCGATCTTTGAATATGACTATTTTAGGTTTCTTCGAGTAGAAATCATCAAATCCATGACCAAATACACAACAATGCTGGTTACTTCCTAATTGTAGATCCTAATATAAATCGAGGCATGAAGTGCTTCCCAATCAACTTAGACACAACTTTTCATGCCAGAAGAAAACTCAAATTTATATACCTTGTCATCAAGTAAAGTAGAAAGCAAGTTTTTCTTTTGGCAAGAGTATTTCTACCCATTTTCATGTCTATATTAATAAAATATACACAACAATGATGGATTCGTTTTCCCTCTAACTTTCCTCAAACTAAACACAACCTAAAAGAAAAAGTGAAATATACATAGCAAGAAAGAACCTGTTACAAAGTAAAGAGGTACACCACACCATGCTAAAGCACAATGGTTTAGAGCAATAGACTCTACCTGCTAATATCTTGAGACTCATAAGTCAATTATCTCTTACACTACCGCAGTTGGTACAACACGCTTCTTCCAATATGACATTTTTCGGACTATCAAAAACATTATTAATCCATGACCAACTATACAATATCAAAATTTGAGACTTAAAATTCAAATAAAACATCATATTCATTGAATTGGAGAAGGATGATTTTTCCGTAAAACCACATTCTTTTGCTCTTTTTCAATCAACTCAACCACTCTCTTCAATTTTTTTTCTTTCCAAAACTATCATTTTCGCTCTAACGTAGAGCGACAATACCAGAGATTTTTGTCTTTCCGAAGAACACAATTGGCACATGGATGAGAAGGCTGAGCCACCTGCTGATCTGGATGATATTTGAAACTGCGCCCTTTGCTTGTGCGAAAATCATTAGTGTTTGCGCTCTATGATAGAGGGAAAAGGATTTCGCTTTTCAGAAGAACGTTTAGTTTAAGTTAAGATCGAGAAGATCCAGTCGACATTCCATTGTATTTTTAATTTTTTGAGTTTTGATGAAGCGACAGGTACTTAGAATCAAGCAAGTATCAACAATTCTTTTGCGTCTGCGGGGGAAAAAATTCAATGTGTTATATATTGGCAAAATATATTAAGGAATTTTGAGTCTTGGGTTGATCAGGCGACACCCTGATTTGAACTTGAGAAAAAGGATTTGCAGCCGTTTTCGCTTTTCAGAAGACACAAATATCTTGTTTGTTTTGCTTTTCATGAATGCGAAAATCTTTAACAAAGGATCTTAGTTTTGATTGACACTTCTACTTTTTTGTTATTTCTGTATATTGAATATTTTAGTAATATTTTTTCCTCTCTCATTTTTGGAAATAATTATTTTTATTGATTCTTTTGCTTGATTGACGTTTCTTTTTTTACGCTTAGTATTTTATTAATAATTTTATCTTTTTTAAATCTTTAGAATTAATTATTTTGATTTACGTGTTAATCACGCTAATTTGGGATTTTTTCTTTTTTACACTAGTTATTTTCGCGCTGCTGAATAACGAAAATTATAAGTGATAGGCGAAATTCATTTTCGAACTAGCAAAGGGCAAAAAATTTATGTAATTTGCACTAGTGAAGAGTGAGACTACACCTGTCATCCAGATCGGCAGGTGAGTCAGTCTCGACAATCACGTGTGACTTGCAGTCAACTGAAAAGCAAAAATGGTGAGGCTTTTCACTCTTTTTAAGAGCGAAAAAGGATAGAGTGGAAAAAAATAAAGAGGGATGGCGGATATGATTGAAAATGAAGCAATGAAGATGATTTTGTAAAAAATTCAAAACGATTACAGAAATGTTTTTGAAGAGAACCCCTCAAAATACTTCTGCGATCTCCGGAAGCCTGAATCGAAAGCATGTTAATGTCTTAAATACTTAGATCTCTTTTCGCTAAAATCTTGTATTGAGAGACAACAGTTTACACTAATCATCATAGTTGTGAGATCCGAACCGAAGATCGAGCCGGCCAAGGTCCCGGTTCTCAGTTTTCCAGTTGAACCGGCGGTTCAAATCGGTTCGACCGTCGGTTCAATTACTTACAATAGTTACAATATAGTAAGTGTAAGGTGATAATTGTAAATAATAGAACATATTACTTAGATAACTTGTTTGGTTAAAGGTGCTGCCTAAATCATAGAGGGCTTAAGTTCTAGCCCTTGCACCTCCCTATTGATTAAAATAATTTTGAGATTTAATTTAACCTTAATTAAGCCATCAGTTAACAGAGGCAGCACAACTATTGAATGTAATTCCTTCCTTCATCTTACAGGTAAAGGATCAAAAGTAGAGTATACGAGACAAGAGGGAACCTGTAAGAAAGCAAAGAGGGACACCGCACCATGTTAGACAATGCTATAGCACAATAATGCTTTAGAATAATATAGACTCCACCTATTAATGTCTTCTTTAACCTCGTAAGTGAATTATCTCTTACACTTCTGCAGCTTTGGTACAACAAATTCTCAAGCAACCATAATTCTTTTTCTTCTTCTTCGAATCTGACATTTTTCAGAATATCAAAAACATCATTAATCCATGACCAACCATACAATGCTGGTGACACTTTTGGGGCCTTCAACAATATCAAAAGGGAAAAACCTTAAAAGACACCATGAACTATCAACACTTACCCAATTGCGGTATGAACTACCATAATTTTCAAAAAAAATGCGATGAATAAAAATCAGACTCATTTCGGTTGATGCTTAAAATCAATTTGTTTGATTTCTTAAATATAACTGATCTTATTAAATTTGTTGAGAATTATGGATGATTGAGTATCAAAAGACGTTATTTTGTTTATGTGAGGAAAACAATATTATTTATTTTGATAACCAAACGATGTAATTTTCGCACATGAACTTAAGTCTTGTGATAATACTAGTTTATGAGTGTAAAGGTAAATTTTATTCTAAAAAATGAGTTCAATTTTTTTTCATCGCCTATTTTTTGAAAATCGTAATAGTTCGGACCACAATTGAGTAAGTGGTGGTAGTTCAATGCCCCTTTTGAGTTTTTTCCTATCAAAAATTGAGAGTGAAAATTCAAATAAAACAGCATATTCATTGAACTGGAGAAGGATTACGCTGATTTTCACGAGGACGCTACATGCCGCTGATGTGGTGTGCTAAAAGGCGAAGTAAACAAAAGATGCAATTTACCTCGACTTATCATTTAGTTTGTCATAGCGTCATTCAAAGATGTTTATAATACTGAGTCGTCTTGCGCTCCTCCTTTCTTACTTTGGCGTGTTGAATTCTTCATGGTATCCAACAAACAATAGGTCTGTCAAAATAAAATGACCTACAAATGTGAAGGTAGCTAGCTGTGTCTGTAAAAAAAAACGACCTGCAAATGGGAAGGAAGCTAGTTGTTCGGGCATTCTAATTGAAATAAACTTAAAAGTGGGCTTATGCCATCTCATCTCACTATCCTTACAAACTTCTTTCATTATTAAACTACTTATTAATTTTTTTGAATTTGCTAAATGTTGGTAGACGTGTCTATAATTACAAATAATACTTAATTCTAAGCAATAAACAACATTTATAATTATAATGTGACAGTAGAACCTGTTAACTTCTTACATGGAAAGGATCAGTGGTTCAATAAAAAAAAAAGGCAAAGTATACATGACTAGAGAACCTGTTATAAAGTGAAGAGGTACAACACTACTACATTAAAACAATGCTAGCTTTAGAATAATACATCCAATGTCTGGTCCAGATATGAGCAGAAGATGATTTTTCATGCAAATATAACAAATATCAAACTCAGAACATTGTGTTTCTAACTCGCCATATCATTTCTATATATTGCTTAATTTCCATGCTTAGTTAATCAGGCAAGAAATATAAACACCTTATTTATGTCAGGAGAATGAAACATTATATTCCCACCACATCCTAGTCGTGACTGTTCCTTCCTTAAATCCATCTTAAAAGCAAAGGATCAAAGGTTCAGAAAAGAAAAAGACAAGTATGACAAGAGAAGCTATATATACAAGCAAAGAGAGTTGTACATTGCAATGGGAAGTTATGTTGCCCAAGTAATACCCTACTTTACTATGCTTCGCTTCAATGCAGAAAAAACTGGTATCAGAAAACCAGCGAAGAATGATAGTTGAATAAAAAGCACATGGAAAAGTCTGAGGCTGAATTTCTGAAGGACACTGAAGACGACATACTCATAAGGTCCAAGTTTAAGACTGTCACACTGTAAGATTAGACCGAAATGGGCACAAAATGGGTCGAAAAATAGTATGTCATGGACCTTTAATCACGTTTAGTATATATCTGATGTTAATTTTCAGTTGTTAAAATTGGTAATTTAAATTTACAGGACTACTGTATTAGCCAAAAGAGCACTTCAACATATCCAAAAACATACTCCTCTATTGGTTCAATACTTGTGTTATTCCAAGGAAAGGATGCATGGGAAATAGAGTTTTATAAATCTAAGTTCACTAGAACCAAAAAATTATGCTGATGTAAAAACTGATGTCTACTTCCGGAGTCTCATTCTATCATATCTTGCAATGTGAAACACCAGGCTCAGGTAAACACACATGCTTGTGCACATTTTGAACAACAATGTCTGTCCATCCAAATACACTAAAATCAATCCATAGACAGCATGGTGTAGACTGCACATCAGCGAAGCTGTTATGAAGGTCTGTAAAACAAGTGCAATGTCAGAACTCAGAACCCTTTTTCACAAACTCGAACTAACGATGAAAAGGTGGAGAGTATCAAATTTCTATATTCGATCCTTCACTAGCTGAAAATTATGTTCTTTTTTTGTACCTAATATC
Source organism: Kalanchoe fedtschenkoi (assembly GCA_002312845.1). NCBI lineage: Eukaryota > Viridiplantae > Streptophyta > Magnoliopsida > Saxifragales > Crassulaceae > Kalanchoe > Kalanchoe fedtschenkoi. Next base: position 478,323 of record NQLW01000017.1, on the reverse strand, counting down.
GAACTTAAAGTCACGTCATTAAGCCAAACAACATTAATTACCACACACCAAAACAAAGAAAACTACCCCGAATCCAAATTTTAGTCGTATCTCATGTTGCGCCTCCTTCTCTGGTTCCGTCACAGAACCTTCCTTGTTAGGCTCAGGACCTACATATTGTTGAGCAGTGGTTTATATCTCACATCGCCCATTAGATGGTCTATAACGATCCTAATATATAGTTGGGCTCTCCCACTCATAGTCAATTGATTTTGAGTGTAGATCCAACTATATTAACACATATTACAGTAATATCCACCATCTCTCATTTAACTCAGAGAAACATAAAAAATATTGTTGTTCTGTTTTGTTGACAGTAAAATACATTTTATTGTAATACAAAAAATTAAGGGATAAAATCCAAAAGGGGCCGTGAACTACCACTGATTACCCATTTGCGGTCAGAACTACCATGATTTCCAAAAAGGGTGCGATGAAAAAAAATTGGACTGATTTTCTAAAATAAAATTTACCATTACATTCCTAACCTAATATTACTATTAGACTTAAATTTGTGTGCGATAATTACATCGTTTAGTTATCAAAATAAATTATATTGTTTTGCGCACTTAAAGAAAACGACGTCTTTGGATAACCAAACGATGTAATTTTCGCACACAAATCTAAGTCTTATATTAATATTAGGTTTAGAATGTAATGACAAATTCTATTATAGAAAATCAATATATATAATATTTGTACATATCTACCTAAAGAAAATATAATTTTTCAGAGAACTATTATGTATCCCTAAAGAATATCAAAGTCTTTACAACATTCTCCCCCTACTAGTTATGTTGTGCTCAAATTTGTGAACTCTAAAAAGGTGTCGTACTGTTTTCAGTTTTACTATCGACAATCTTTTTGTCAGGACGTCCGCTCTCTGCTCCTCAGAGCAAAAAATTCCACAACAATCTGTCCATTTTCGACACTCATATAATGTTTGCAGCATCTGTGAAAGATATGATTCCTCATTAAAACAATAGCAAATTTGTAATCAATCAACACCTTCAACGTCTAAGATTCTTCTCATGTCAACTTCTGAGCCACATCGTTTAGCATCCAATCGAATGGTTGCTGTTCTAATTATACTATTGAGACTATAAAAGTAGAAAAGAATCGAGTTTTTTTTTATTTGACCTCCCTTCAACAAATTTTTTCGAAACTAGCCCTGCATGAGAAAAGTTTTCGGAAATGGCCTCCTTTTAGGGAGCCGCTGTTTGAAACGGCGGTTG
>NQLW01000017.1:443565-476689 GCA_002312845.1 Kalanchoe fedtschenkoi | reverse complement strand
GGCAGCCCAGTCAGCAGATCAGTCGAACCGCTGTTTGAAACAGCGGCTCGCCTTAACCCAACCGCCGTTTCAAACAGCGGCTCCCTAAAAGGAGGCCATTTCCGAAAACTTTTCTCATGCAGGGCTAGTTTTGAAAAAATTTGTTGAAGAGAGGCCAAACAAAAATAAAACTCAAAAGAATCTCAGTTGATCATGCAGCACATCTTAAATCGTCTGATGGGGTTCTGCGGCAACACGATTAGCTCCTCATCTCACATAGATTCATAGTACGATTAGAATGTTAAATAGCAGTCGGGGTGCTTCATCGCTACCGACTTTCCATGCAGAAACGTGAGGTTCTCTGTGATAACTCACTCATAAATTTGTTTCCTATGCTTTGTTTTTTTTTTTTTTGCTATTTTGCAGGGACTGCATTAGACCTACCATCTTTGACATTGTGCTGAAATTTAATGGTTTCTGACTTTTTAATCATATCTTTAATTTACAGTAAAATGATGAAACTGATGGAGCTTTTACATAAGGCAATTTACGACCAACAGTAAAATAATATGGCCAGCTATATATCTCAGTTGACCATCAGCTCATCTTTTACAGTAAGTTTTATGTTACCTTTTAATTGATCAAATAAAAATAAATTATTCAGCAATAAAAGATGGTCTGACCAGTACTCTGACAATTCAGAATCTCAAACAACATTCAGCATTCAACTCTTAATTTTACAGAACGACACCTAATTAAATATTTTATAATTTTTTATTCTAACTTAATTTTTATTTATTTATTAAATTATTTTATTTATTACACTGTCGAGAGTGTATTGGATCATTAATGTAGTATAGAAAAATGATATCGAAAAATTTCCTAAAAATAGAAAGAGAATTGTATCAAAAAGAACTATGGAAGGTGAGAGATGCCTCTGATTAATTATCTATCAAAATCAATCAATTTTGTGCGAGCACGATGTGATTATAAGTCTAAAATTCACATGTGTTTTTGAAATAAAAACCAATCATAAAAATAATCCAGAGTTTTAAATTATTTATTTTATTTTATTTATTATACTATCGAAAAAGCAGCTAATCATTAATAAAGTATAGAAACATTTTAAAGATAAAAAAATTCATTAAAAATAGAAAGAGAAATATATCAATGAAAACTAATCGCTCTTGTGCGAGTTTGACGGATTATAGCTGCTAATAAGATTTTTTTGGTAAAATTTACAATTTGTGCTTCTAATAAAAATTAAATTTAACATTTCCGGCTAGTGGATTAAATCGGACTTCAACGAAGCATTTGATTAAATTATCTCGAATGTTGTATGAAAATTTTAATGATTTAATCTGTGGTTAGATCACATTTGATTGTTGAATGATATTAAAATATAAATTTATTCAAATATATTTTATTTATTCATATGAAGCATTACATACAATAGAAAAAAATAAAATGTAAAAGTAGTATAAAATATATCATGAAAAATGTAATCATTATACAATATTTGATTTTGATCTTAATAATTCAGATACTAAATTATTAATAAATGAATCATACTTTCTTCAATTATCATTCAAAGTAAAAAAAAATCGTTAACAAGCATTTAATAAAATAAGAGACTATTTATTAATAAAGCCCAATACGACAACATCGACTGTTTCTAAATTCACATTGCACAATAAACTGGATTCATTTTGCTAGATAAACAATGCAACATTGCGCGGTGAAAACCCAGTACACTATTCAATTTCATCTATGTGGCAACATCCATATCGAATCTTTTTCTCCATAGAATGATCGCAAGATGGGCATTTTAGGCTCTCAACAGCATCTATGTCATCAGTATGAAGAACGATACGACGGCAAACATGGCCAGAAAACGATCCCCTTGTTAGTTGTTCGATGTGATTCTGAAACTCTTTTGCAAACTCCTTCGTCTGAACATCTCGTTCCCACATTTCAAACTTCATGAATCCTTGTAACATTACGTCCCCGAGGCCATGGACCATCAAGTCTGAGGAGGGTGTTATTAAGCAAGCCCAAGTCTCAGCAGATTTGTAGCTGAGCAACTTCTGTACTTCTCCAAGGATGGGATCCGTGCCACTGTCTCTGGCACTGAATGATTGGTACCTAGAAATGAGAATACTCTCGAGCCGAGTCCAAAAGTAGCGTACCTTCCTCAAGTCAAGAGAATAAGACTGAGGGTTGAATTCTCTATTTTCCCCGACGTAAATCATTTCCACCAAAATGATGCATCAGATAATACTTTGCGCACTTGGGTTGTGAACTTTCTACTCCATTCGACGTTGTTTCCTCCGTATAAGATAACCCATTTTCCATCTTCAGGCTGATAGCACACAACAATAGAATAAGAAATATTACTGACATAAAATAAGACTGATCCTCATTAATTTTACCAATGAAGAAACTTCACCATGCGTGATATGTTGGGGTCGAAATCGAAAACCAGAGATTCAAGCCTCGTCTCAGGGCTGTACCACAAAGTCCGTTCTCTCACCGACGTGAACGGAAAAGCCTTGGATCCCCAGATGTACATCATGTGGATTACATTGGGATAAACAACATCACCATCTTTATTAATCACAACTACAATCGGCCTCCTTTCGAACTTCCAGACTTGTTTGATAAAATTTTTAGTTTCTTCGCTGATAAAATTTGGATGTTCTACCATGTGCCACGGCATCCTTCGTAGCAACTTGGTATATTTTTCCTTTGAGGATGTTGTCCATTGACCGCTCAAAATCGGTACCCATACAACCTCGTAATCTTGTTGCACCGATGTCTTGGGTTCAATATAAGTGTCTCTCAAAAAAAGTACTTCATTTGAGGAAATTTCTAGTCCAGATATGAGCATCAAGAGCATCTTGCCTTTCAATGTCGAAGATATTGATAAGTCCTGTTGATAATCAATAAGAAAGGTAAATATCTGCAATATGATTATTCGTGCAACTAAAATTGCGTTTCGAGAACTCACCATATCATTTTTATCACTGCGGCAAAGCTTGAGCTCGTCTGACCCTTCAGAGCGATCAAGTTGAGGTTTGCCAAATAACGCAATGAGAGCATAATAGCTGTCCTCGCCTCCTCTACGTGGTATTCTATATGCTTCTTTTATCTTATTGTCATCTAAATTAATAGCTTTAGTGAATTGACAATGGTAGTGAAAGGAAAATAAAGAAAGAAAGTTGAATAAAAAGATGAGATTTTTATTCCAACCCTCGAATTGCTCCGCTTTTTTCTTGAATTCCTGAAGCCTTCGGTGAACGGAGGTAAGTTTTTCATAAACATAAATCAGCTTTTGTGAATCTTGAATAACATATCTGAAATGAAGCATAATTTTACAATTAAGAAAATAAGGTGTAGGGAGACCAAACATGTATAATTTTCCAGATACATGAAATAATTAAGGACTGGACAAGTCAATGGTACGTAAAGAAAACAAACTTACCCATTTTTCGGAAGAGCATTGCATTGAGATGAACATGCAACAACTCCATGTACGATCCAATATGAAGAAAGGCATAGAAGATCATCAAATTCATCCCTTAGACTTCTCAGAATGTATTTGTGACTCAAATCAATAACAAGGAAACGAAACACTTTAGTCACATCTAACATGGTCCTAATGAGATTGTAGAGTGACTCCATAGATTTCCAACCGTCACTTGGCATTCTTACCGTGGAAGATAGCAATGAAATATACATACACTTGAAACCAGTTTCGAATTCAGCTGCATCCGTTCTTGCCTCCCCCCTTAAAGTGAGGGTCGAAATCACAACGCTCTTCAAAACCATGTTTATATCTTCTTGTTCACTTGAATCCGCAAAGATAGATTTCAAAGCCAGAAGCCAGGCCCCATGTCCCAGAGCAAATGATGTCAGAATCAGTATCAATATATTATCCACGTGGTCCATTCTTCTAAGTGTTTCTAGCAAATAGAGTGTCGATTTGTGCTCATCCACTCCGGTTGAGAAAACTAGTTCCATTATCTGTCAAATTAAACGGAATTAGCATTATTTGCATGAAATGTTTTATGATTTTTGTATCCACTTGTATCATCATTGAATAAAAATTCACTACTCGAAGGTAAATACATATGCAAAGATAGTATCTTCGAGTTTTTTTTTTTACCTCCCTCAAGTAATGGTCGCCTTCGTGAAAGTACTCCCTGAACCTCTGTACTGGAAACATGGAATTGTGTTCGGCATCCGTACTCTCTGCACGTCTTTCATCTGATACACTAGGCAGCGCCTGTTATGAATCAATCAAAATCGGAATGTTGATCGTGTAATTAACTAGTTTCACCCGCAAACTGTTAAAATAGATGAAATACCTTTTTCCACCCATCCAATCTGAGTTCAGCGACATTTTTAAGAATGTATGAAGCAATAGGGAAAGTAAGGTAGCTGGACACCAAAGAAACGATCGTAATGCCATATTTCCAGCGCAATCGCCTTTTGATATCCCTCAATAAAAGCCTCTCATCAGCTTCCACGTCTGACATTATCCTACTACTACGCTAATTTCCCAGAGACATAGAACCGTAAACACCTTGAATATATCCAGCAATTGAAACCTTATAAAAGGGCAGAGGCATCACAGCTATTGAATGTAATTCCTTCCTTCATCTTACATGCAAAGGATCAGTGGTACAGAAAAAGAAAACGTAAGAGTATACGTGACAAGAGAGAACCTGTTACAAAGTGGGAAGGAAGCTAGTTGTTTGGGCATTCTAATTGAAATAAACTTAAAAGTGGGCTTATGCCATCTCATCTCATTATCCTTATAAACTTCTTTCATTATTAAACTACTTATTAATTTTTTGAATTTGCTAAATGTTGATAGACGTGTCTATAATTACAAATAACACTTAATTTTAAGCAATAAACGGCATTTATAATTATAATGCGACAGTAGAACCTGTTAACTTCTTACATGGAAAGGATCAGTGGTTCAATTAAAAAAAGGCAAAGTATACATGCCAAGAGAACCTATTATAAAGTGAAGAGGTACAACACTACTATAAAGTGAAGAGAACCTGTTTAGGACTTTGCAAGTCAAGTAAACACCATCTGCCAATTCAAAATAAGATTTTTCTGTGATTGGTTCTACTATAAAATCTGAAAAGCCACAAAAAAATGTAGGATAAAAAAATACAAAGAGGCAGTGAACAAGAACACTTGGGGATTACAAGAGGCAATGAAACACGAAGTGACATTTGAGGACTCCTAGAGGCAACTGCATCACCAACTTTTCATATTCCTTATCTTTGTTATCTAACCAAACTTTTAATGCTAATTCAAATGCTAAATCTACCAACACTAGATTCTTAACTAGTAAATCCAAGCTACTCTCTTTCATCTTTTACATGTTACTTAACCGGTTTTTTTTGTCCACTTTTACTAGTCAATTAGCAATTAACCATGCGTGTTATGTTGAGTTACTCTTGTGTGGTACGGGAGTAGAAGAGAACCCCTCCAAGTACTTCACCATGGGAGCTTATTTTCTTCTAATTCCAACAGAAAAATCATGAAAGCTCCACGAAGGAAAGTTCGCATTTACAGGGATGTTTTAGAAGAGAACCCCTCCAAGTACTTCTGCAATCTCCGCAAGTACTTGGAAGTGAGAATTTCCAAACAAAGCTCCATCTACAACCAGAATCAAGCCACTTGAATAAAAAGCATGTGAGAGTGCAGTTTGCACTCATCATGAACGCTAGTTCCATTGAAACATAATTATAAACACCTGGCACGCAGATTCCACAACATCGACAGCCACTCTAAAGACACCAACTTTAATCCACTGACAACAAATCTGTCGAAATTACAACATCCTTAGATAAGCCAAACAACATTGCAACACACCCAAACAAGAAAACTCTCCCGATTCCATATTTCAGTCGTATCTCACGTTGCGCCTTCTCTTCTCTGGTTCCATCCGAGAACCTTCCTAGTTGTAGTTAGGCTCAGGACCCATGTATTACACCAATATTCACCAAATATTGTTGTTGTAATTTATTTTTATTAATTTATATAAATGCTAAAAAAAATGGTAATTATTTTTAGATATTCTACAAATGCTGTACCTCAATGTAAATAAAAATAGAACCTTTCTAAATCTTTTAGAAATGAAGATCATATTTATTGAATATTCATAATCTTATCTGCATAAAATATCAACTGCAGAATAAACACAGAATATTCATCGAAATGGGTCGCAGTCAGTATTAAGCCCAACATCTTCCTTAATCATGATGTGGTTGAAGATCACGAACTTCAATCAGTTGACGCAATATTACCAGCTTCATTACTGGCAATGTCTGTGTCACGATGTCTGTGAAAGATATAAAATAGAACCTTGTACTTCTTCAACAATATGTACTTCTTCAACACACTCACATATAAAATAAAACCTTGTATTGATATGTTTGCTGCATATGTGGAAGATAAGATTCTTCATCAAAACAATAACAGATTTGTTATCAACAATCAAGTTCAACATCTTGAGCTCGTCTCATGTGAGCTCCTATTCGACAAAATGCTTCATTGAAGTCCGATTTGATTTAGAGAAAATTTAGTGGAAAGAAAAATTTTCAGGAAAGTGAATTCTTCCATGAAATTTATCATATTTTTTTGTTCGGTTAGGGGTGAAAATGGTGGAAAATGTTAAAACATTATTTATTTTAAATAAATTTTTATTTCTATTTTTCATCTAAATTTCTAACAAACTTTCCTTCTCATTATCTCACAAATTTTCTTTCTTAGTTTTTGACAAATTTTTCTTTTTTCCAAATTTTCGCTAAACTAAACACAATGTATGAGTATGCTAAAAATATAGTGATATATAACCAGAAAATGTTAAATTTAATTTTTATTGGAAGCACAAATCATAAATTTATTGGAAAATCTTACTGGCGGCTACAATAGCATCAGAATCCCATAAAATAGATCAATTTTCATTGATAATCAAAGACATTTCACCCTCCACAGTTCTATTTGATACATTTCTCTTTCTATTTTTATGAATTTTCTTCACTTTAAAGTCTTTCTATACTATATTAATGATCAGCTGCTTTTTTGACAGTATAATATATAAAATAAATGAAAAAATAATTTAAAACTGTGGGTTATTTTTATGCTTGATATTATTGCAAACATACATTTGAATTTTAGACTTTTAATTACATCAACCCCGCACTAAATTTATTGATATTCAAAATCATCTCTCACCTTCCATAGTTCTATTTAATATAATTTTCTTTCTTTTCTATGAAATTTTTCATTTGCATTTTTTTATACTAAATTAATGATCCACTGCACTCCCGACAATGTAATAAATAAAAAAATTTTAAAAATTACGATAGAATAAAAATAAAAACATAAAATAAAAATTGGTTTTACGCCAAAGTACGTTCAGTCCAATACATTGTCTCTCATTGCTCGTAGAGTTGTTCATGTACCCACAGCTAACTACAACGAATTGCACCAATTTGATATTTTGGTTGCAAGCCATGATGAAAGATCAGGGCCTCTAGGGCGCAGTCAAACCTGCGAACTTTAAGATTATCGACACGAAATAGTACAAGGAGGTGAAGTCACATCTTTTCCAAGTGATAAAAAAGAACGGCTATGAAGGCATGAGAACGGCTGAAATTGAGGTTCGACAATGCAGATTGCGTCAAAGAGCCACGACAACATGCGTTGAAGAATGGCGGCTGCAACGTCCGGTGCAGGCAAGAGGGGAAAACCTCCGACTAGTCTGCCAATAAGCTCACATGTATGTTAGTTAGGTATGCTAATCAGCCCGTAACTTTCAATGATGTTGCCCATGCTAAGCAAATACTTACACATTGTCAGATCGCTTCTTGAACATGATGTGGGCATCAAGCAATTTATGACCTTAAGATTCTGACGTTTGAAGAAGTGGTTGGTCATCTAAAAATTGACGAGGAGTGCACGCACCAAGCATATGAGGGCACCAATGGCAATTGCCTGCTTTTGCTTACTCAAATCAAATAGGAGGTGCGGTTGGAGAATGAGGGTGGCAACTCCTTGAATATAGGCAAGCCATAAGAGCGCGTCAGAGGAGGCCAGATGGCCGCAGTGTTGCAGAGGCTGAGGTGGGTGTGGCAGCATGGAGGCCACAAAAAGAGTCACGTTTGTTATACAATTGCGATAAGATAAGACACTGTGTGAATTAGAGCAAGACACGGACAACAGCGGGGAAGATACGTCTCATGCGTATTCCTGACACTGAGCCAATGTTAATATTTTTCATATTAGGCGAAGCAACATCGATGCAAAAAATTGACAGGATGTCGTCTATCTCAATAAAGAAATGGTGTGTTCAGAGCCACACATTGTGGAACGCATCGTGACATCAATGACGATTCGGTACTTTGACAACGGAGGTAGTAACTGATAAGACCGTCATTAAACTTTCTTATGCAAATAAAATGTACACTCCTCGCTCATTAGCTAATAGCAAGTACATGATAGATTCTTAAAACTAAGTATCTAAAAAGTTAGCTAATAGCACAGCCTCTTGTCGCGTCAATTAGGTTGAGTCCTTTTGTGTGTTCGGTGAGTCTGTGTTTTCTTTTTCGGGATTGGGGGTCCGGGTAGATTGGGTGTCATCCCTCTTCCCGTGTCCTTCCTCCCTCCCTGTATGCCTCTTCCTTTTCAATAAACTCGTTCATAAAAAAAAAAAAAAGTTAGTAACTGATACACAGAAAAATAGAAAGACTCAACTTTTAGAGAGGTTTAAGATTTGAAAAGTGAGGACAATCACTCAACCTGCATAGTAAGTAGAAGGATCAGTAAACAAACATGTACTTCAGATGACTTGACTTGTGAACAAATGTTTATCACTGATGCTAATGATGAAATTCCGATAATAATTGTGAATTTATTAAACATATACACACTTATCAGTCATGGTAATGTGACTAGCAATATAAAATCTTACATACTCTATAATCAACTTATCCTATAGCCATTAACATGAATCCTATATGTCATCATGAAAATTAGAATATTAGCCTAGATGAAAGACACATGCACTTGAGCTACTATTGTAGGAAATTCAATCTATATATGCAAATCTTATCCAATCTAGAGTTGATATTAGCTCGATTAGTAGCTCAAGTGCTACAATAGTAGGATAAGATGACAATCTATTAAAAAGTCACATTCATAAATTTGATTGAATTTAATTAGTAGCATCAATCTAATTTGATTGTCAGCCACACCAACTCATACACTAGTAGCATCAATTTAATTAACGTAACATTCATAAATATATTAAAAAATCATTTTAAGTACCTATTACCACATTTATTAGAAACAAGCGTGGTAAAAGGTTGATTTATCACCACGCTTTTTGTCCCAAGCGTGGTAATTTGTAATTCAATTTTATTTTGTTTTTGTTTTCATGTAATTATAAATAAGTAAGTGATTTTTCATGATTTGTAAGTTAATAAGATTAAATGTATTATGTGTAGTAACAAAATATAAGTGAATTTTTTATTTGTAAGTTATATATATTGAGAATATTATGTATATAATATTCATCATGCATGTTGTTAACTGTTATAATTTGTATGGACTAGACTTTAGGATTTATGGTCAACCATATAAAAGCATCATTAATTTATAAATTATTTTCAATTTTAATTAATGACAATCATCAGCATTATGTAACATTCATAAATATATTAAAAAATTATTTTAAGTACCTATTACCACGCTTGTGACTAAAAGCGTGGTAATTTGTAATTCAATTTTTTTTTTTGTTTTTATTCATGAAATTATAAATAAGTAAGTGATTTTTCATGATTTGTAAGTTAATGAGATTGAATATATCACATGTAATAACAAAATTAAGTGAATTTTTGGTTTTTAAGTTAATAATATTGAGAATATTATTTATAGGATATATATGTAGACTATACATTATGCATGTTGTTAAGTGTTATAGATGTATGATCTAACCTTTAGGATTTAAGATTTACCTCACAACGGCATCATTAATTTATCAATTATTTTTATTTTTAATCAATGACAATCATCAACATTATGTACGATTAATATTTAGTTTTAAAAAAATCATTTAAGTACTATTACCACGCTTCTTAGCAAGAAGCGTGGTAAAAGTATTAATTATCACCACACTTTTTATCATAAGAGTGGTGATAAAGTCATATATTACCACGTTTTTATTACAAGCGTGATTATATTGGTAATTAAATTTTATTTTATTTCATTTGAGTTGACAGTAATAGGTTCGTAATGTAATAACTTAGTAAGAATATTTATTAAATTTTTTACTTCAATTTAAAAGAAAATCGTGATAAAAAAATTCTAATTGAAAAGGAAAATATTTTATTTACTTAACCTATTACCACTATTTTCATCAATAAGCGTGGTAATAGACTAATTAAAAAGAAAGTATTTTATTTAATTAACATATTACCACGATTGCTGGTGAAAATCGTGGTAATAGGTTGAATCCCTAAAATGACGAGTTTTAACCGTTATTTATTACCATGCTTTTGGACAAGAAAGCATGGTTATAAGTAATGATCAAAACGGCTACCGTTTTTAACTTAACCTAGCTATTACCACGCTTTCCTTTTCAAATCGTGGTAATAGATTATGCCTTAATCGCGGGTGAACCAATTACCACGCTTTATGTGATTATTTACTACACTCATAATAATAAACGTGGTATTGAAAGCGTGGTAATAGCCAAAATCTGTAGTAGTGATCTTAAACAAGGTGATTTCCATAAATTGCTGTAGATCTTTTGCAAGTTAAAAAAAGGAATCAAGTGGCACCACATTGCTCCATACACGCCACAATAGAACAGTGTGATAGAGTCAAGAAACGAGATTTTGATGGAAATGACGAGCTCCTTGGTCAAGGGCATGAACGTGCCGATTAAGTTTTAGGGAGAGCAACTATGACATGTGGTGTGCGGACTAAACCACCTACAGATTTTAGACCCTTCGAGGGTTTAAACTAATTATTTTATTAAATTTTCATGTTTTACGGTAATTCAGATTTTAATGCAAAAATGTGCTGAAAAGAAGTTTTAATGGGGAGGAAATTGACAAAAATGGAGCGAAATATGTTAAATTCTGCCCGTGCACAGACCAAGCACTGGCGAGCACACGACCAACTGCAGATCTGCATTTGGCTAACTGTTGTTTCTAAAATTTAAGATAGTAGAACTTATAAACTTTTAAGAGCCATAAATTATGCGTCCATGGTTCGATTTTGATAAATCACTATAGATCCTACAATAGAAGTTAAAGTCTAATTCGCAACAATTTGCGCCAGCAATGCAAACAAAATTCAGGTCCATAACCTTTCCAAACTTTAACTCAAAGTTATTTTCTTATTTCTGTACATTGAAAGTCTGAATCTGCCCAAGATTTCTTAGATATTAGAGAAGAGATACTTGGCAACACATCAAGAAAACCTTCTAAAGAGAGAATCCCTGATAGTACTTAGATTAGTGCTTGAAAAACTATTACATAATAAGTGTCTCACCCCCTCATTCAAAATCAATCTCTGTCAGAAGCTCTCTTCTTTGGAGTCCAAAAAGCTCAAAGGGTTTTGAGCCAATGTTGTCAATGGAGGTCAACAAGAGAAGTAGTCAAACGGAGAAGCAAGTTTTATTAGTAAGTTTTTTCCTACGTATCTCTTTTTAGTGTTTTCCATTTTTATTTGTGGTTAAATTTTCTTATACAGTTCGGGTTGAATAACTTGTGATATTTAGTTGGGAGATTACTTTCTTAATGAAACTCATGTTTTTCATGTTATGTTTATTGAGCTTCAATCAAATGATTATTTTATTACATGATAAACTTAATGAATGATTGCGTTGTTGTATGATTTCACTATTGATATAAAATGTAATGGTCATGGCTAATACTAATTTGTCGAGTAGCAGATAAACTTATAGAACATAAGTTTATGTGGTTAACATACTTTAGGTATACACGAGATAGATTGCTTAGATTGAACTCCCTACCATTAATCGTTAATGCGTATGTTCTTCCTCTATACTTCTATCTTTTATGTTTTAAGAATGGATCATGTACTTGCTATTAGCTAATGAGCGAGGAGTGTAAATTTTATTTGCATAAGAAAGTTTAATGACAGTCTTATCAGTTACTAGCTCCGTTGTCAAAGTACCGAATCGTCATTGATGTCACGACGCGCTCCACAAAGTGCGGCTCTGAACACACCTTTTCTTTATTGAGATAGACGACATCCTGTCATTTTTTTGCATCGATGTTGCTTCATCTAATATGAAAAATATTAATGTTGGCTCAGTGTCAGGAATACGCATGAGACGTATCTTCCCCGCCTTTGTCCGTGTCTTGCTCTAATTCACACAATGTCTCATCTTATCGCAATTGTATGATCAAACGTGACTCTTTTCGTGGCCTCCGTGCTGCCACACCCACCTCAGCCTCTGCAACACTGCGGCCATCTGGCCTCCTCTGACGCGCTCTTATGACTTGTCTATATTCAAGGAGCTGCCACCCTCATTCTTCAACCGCACCTCCTATTTGGTTTGAGTAAGCAAAAGCAGGCAATTGCCATTGGTGCCCTCATATGCTTGGTGCGTGCAGTCCTCGTCAATTTTGAGATGACCTACCACTTCTTCAAACGTCAGAGAAGTTGCTTGATGCCCACATCATGTTCAAGAAGCGATCTGACAATGTGTAAGTAGTTGCTTAACAAGGGCAAGATCATTGAAAGTTACGGGCTGATTAGCATACCTAACTAACATAAATGTGAGCCTGCTGGCGGGCTAGTCGGAGGTTTTCCCCTCTTGCATGCACCGGACGTTACAGCCATTCTTCAACGCATGTTGTCGTGGCTCTTTGACGCAATTTGCATTGTCGAACCTCAATTTCAGCCGTTCTCATGCCTTCATAGCCGTTCATTTCTATCACTTGAAAAAGATGTGACTTCACCTCCTTATACTATTTCGTGTTGATGATCTTACTGTTCGCCAATTTGGCCTAGAGGCTCTGATCTTTCATCATGACTTACAACCAAAATATCAAACTGGTGCAATTCGTTGTAGTAAGTTGTGGATACATGAACAACTCACTTGCTCTCCCGGAAGGCAACTCTACGAGCAATGAGAGACATTGTATTGGATTGAACGTACTTTGGCGTAAAACCAATTTTTATTTTTTGTTTTTATTTTTATTCTATCGTAATTTTTTAAATTTTTTATTTATTACATTGTCGGGAGTGCAGTGGATCATTAATTTAGTATAAAAAAATGCAAATGAAAAATTTCATAGAAAAGAAAGAAAATTATATTAAATAGAACTATGGAAGGTGAGAGATGATTTTGAATATCAATAAATTTAGTGCGGGGTTGATGTAATTAAAAGTCTAAAATTCAAATGTATGTTTGCAATAATATCAAGCATAAAAATAACCCACAGTTTTAAATTATTTTTTCATTTATTTTATATATTATACTGTCGAAAAAGCAGCTGATCATTAATATAGTATAGAAAGACTTTAAAGTGAAGAAAACTCATAAAAATAGAAAGAGAAATGTATCAAATAGAACTGTGGAGGGTGAAATGTCTTTGATTATCAATGAAAATTGATCTATTTTATGGGATTCTGATGCTATTGTAGCCGCCAGTAAGATTTTCCAATTAATTTATGATTTGTGCTTCCAATAAAAATTAAATTTAACATTTTCTGGTTATATATCACTATATTTTTAGTTATGAAAAAGACATTATGTAAAATTAAGAATTGAATGTTGTATGAAAATTTTAATAATTTTAATGGTGGTTAGATCGCCTTTGATTATTAAATGATTAAAATATAAATTTATTCTAACATATTTTATTTATACATATGTAGCAAGACATATAATAGAAAATAAAAAAATACTTGTCAAAGAAATATATACTATATCACAGCAATCAATAGTTGATTTAGACCTTAATAATTCATATGTCATATTAATAACAAATAAATAAGATTTCTCAATTATCATTCATAGAAAAAAAATAAAAACTAAAAACTAAATTAAAAATAAATCATTTCACAGAACTCTTAATACAGAAAGAAACTAACATATTAATAAAGTTCAATAAAAGCATTAAGACAACAACGACGGTTTCTATATTCACCTTGCAGAATGAACTAGATTGACCTTGCACGATAAACTATATTCATTTTGCTAGATAAAACCAATACACTGTTCATTTTCATCTATATGGCAACATCCATAGCTAATCTTTTTCTCCATGGAATGATCGCAAGATGGGCATTTCAGGTTCTCAATAGCATCTCTGTTATCAGTATGAAGAACGATACGACGGCAAGCTTGGCTAGAAGACGATTTCCTTGTCAGTTGTTCGATGTGATTCTGAAAGTTTTTAGAAAACTCCATCTGAAAATTTCGTTCCCACATTCCAAACTCTATAAATCCTTGTCACATTACGTCCCCAAGGCCATGGACCATCGAGTCCGAAGAGGGTGTTCGTAAGCAAGCCCAACTCTCGGCAGATTTGTAGCTGAGCAACTTCTTTACATCTCCAAGGATGGGATCCGTGCCACTGTCTCTGGCACTGAATGATTGGTACCTAGATATGAGAATGCTCTCAAGCCTAGTCAAAAAATAGCATACCTTTCTTAAGTCAAGAGAATAAGACTGAGGATCGAGTTTTATATTTTCTCCTACGTAAATCATTTTCGCCAAAATGCAGGCATCAGATAATACTTTGCGCACTTGGGTGGTGAACTTTCTACTCCATTCGACGTCGTTTCCTCCGTATAAGATAACCCATTTTCCATCTTCAAGCTGATAGCACACAACAATAGAATGAGAAATATTACTTACATAAAAAAGGTGCATGCTCATGAATGTTACCAACGAAGAAACTTCATCATGCGTGACATGTTGGGGTCGAAATCGAAAACCAGAGAGTCAAGCCTCGCCTCAGCGCTGTTCCACAAACTTCGTTCTCTCAGCGGCGTTAACGGAAAAGCCTTGGATCCCCATATGTACATCATATGGATAACATTGGGATAAACAACATCACCGTCTTTATCAATGGCAACTACAATCGGCCTCCTTTTGAACTTCCAGACTTGTCTGATAAAATTTTTAGTTTTTTCGCTAATAAAATTTGGATGTTCTACCATGTACCACGACATCATTCGTAACAACTTGGTATATTTCTCCTCTGAGGATGTTGTCCACTGACCGCTCAAAATAGTTACCCATACAATCTCGTAATCTTGTTGCACCGATGTCTTGGATTTGATATAAGTATCTCTCAAAAAAAGTATTTCATTGGAGGAAATGTCTAGTCCAGATATGAGCAGCAAGAGCATCTTGCCTTCCAATGTCGTAGATATCGATAAGTCCTGTTGATAATTAGCAAGAAAAGTAAATGTGTACAATATGATTATTCGTGCAACTAAAACTGTATTTCGAGAACTCACCATATCATTTCTATCAAGCGGCAAAGCTTGAGCTCGTCTGACCCTTCAGAGCGATCAAGTTGAGGTTGGCCAAATAACGCCATGAGAGCATAATAGCTGGCCCGGCCTTGTTTGTTTGGTATTTTATATGCTTCTTTTATCTTCTCGTCATCTAAATTAACAGCTTTAGTGAATTGACAATAATAATAGTGAAAGGAAAATAAAGAAAGAAAGTTAATTAAAAAGATAATTAAGATTTTCAATCCAACCCTTGAATTGCTCAAATTTTTTGTTCAATTCCTGAAGCCTTCGGTGAACGGAGGTAAGTTTTTCGTAAACATCAATTAGCTTTTGTGAATCTTGAATAACATATCTGAAATGAAGTTTAATTTTACAATTAAGGAAATAAGGTGTAGCAGGGAGACCAAACATGTATAATTTCGAGATGCATAGAAGAACTTTAAGGACTGGACAAGTCATGCAAAGAAAACAAACCTACCCATTTTTCGGAAGAGCATTGCATTGGGATGAACATGCAGTGACGCCGTACACGATCCAATACAAAGAAACGCATAGAAGATCATTAAATTCATTCCTTAGACTTATCAGAATGGATTCGCCACTTGGATCAATGGGAAGGAAACGAATCGCTTCAGTCACTTCGAACATGGCCCTAATGAGATTGTAGAGTGACTCCATAGATTTCCAACCATCACTTGGCATTCTTACCGTGGAAGATAGCAATGAAATATAAATACAAAAACCAGTTTCGCAGTCAGCAGCATCCGTTTTTGGGTTCCCCCTTAAGTTGCTGGTCAAACTCACAACTCTCTTCAAAACCATGTTTATATCTTCTTGTTCACTTGAATCCGCAAAGATAGATTTCAAAGCCAGAAGCCAGGCCCCGTGTCCCATAGCAAATGATGTCAGAATCAGTTTCAATATACTATCCACGTAGTATCTTCTTACAAGTTTTTCTAGCAAAAAGAGTGTCGATGTGTGCTCATCCATTCCAGTTGAGATAACTGGTTCCATTATCTGTCAAATTAAACGGAATTAGCATTTGCATGAAATGTTTTATGATTTTTGTATCCACTTGTATCATCATTGAATAAAAATTCACTACTCAAAAGTAAATACACATGCAAGATAGTATCTTCGCGCCCATGAGTTTTGTTTTTTTTACCTCCCTCAAGTAATGGTCGAAGTCGTGAAGGAACTGTCTGACTATCTGTTCTAGAATCATGGGATCGTGGTCGGCATCCGTACTCTCTGCACGTCTTTCATCAGCTGATACACTAGGCGACGTCTGTTATGACCCTATCAAAATTAGAATAATGCTGACTGCGTTTAAATAACTAATTACCCCCGCAAACTGTTTAAGATAGATGAAATACGTACCATTTTCCAGCCATCCAATCTGAGTTCAGCGACATTTTTAAGAATGTATGAAGCAGTAGGGTAAATACGGTCGGTGAACCGCCAGGAAATAAACGACGCAAATCTACTTTGTATGAACAATCGCCTTCTGATATCCC
This sequence comes from Kalanchoe fedtschenkoi, assembly GCA_002312845.1. Classification (NCBI taxonomy): domain Eukaryota; kingdom Viridiplantae; phylum Streptophyta; class Magnoliopsida; order Saxifragales; family Crassulaceae; genus Kalanchoe; species Kalanchoe fedtschenkoi. The sequence continues at coordinate 459,647 of NQLW01000017.1, read as the reverse complement.
ATAATAAAAGCATCAACTCAGCTTCCGCGTCTGACATTATCCTACTACGTTACTACGCTTTCCCAGAGACACAGAACCGTAAACACCTTGAACAATATATCAACAAAATGAAGCCTTATAAAAGAACAGAGGCACCGCTGCTATTGAATGTTCCTTCCTTCATCTTACAAGTAAAGGATCAGTGTGTTTGGTTTGTGGGAAAGTAAAATTTGATGGAAAATTAGAAAGAATATTTTGTTTGGTTTAGAGAAAATTAGTGATGGAAAAATAAATGGAAAGTTAGATGGAAAATAGAATGGAAATTTTGTTTAAAAGTTAAAGAACGTTTTAGTACTTTCTATAAACTTTTCCACCTCAAACCAAACAAGAATAAAATAAGATGAATTTTTTGATGGATTCATTTTCTCTCTAACTTTCCTCAAACCAAACACAGCCTAAAAGAAAAAGTGAAGTATACATAGCGAGAGATAGGGGTGAGCAAAATTCGGTCCGGACCGGAAAATGACCCGGAACCGGACCGGAATGGACCGAACCGGACCGGACCGAAGGATTCCGGTCCGGTCTTCGGTCCATCCATTTTTGGGATTCCGGTTCCGGTTCCGGTCCGGTCCAAACCCGGAAAATTCCGGTCCGGACCGGAATGGACCGGTTTGGTAATTTTTTAATAAAAAAAATTATTTTTATTAAAATACTGAAATATATCTTATTTAATACATAAATAAAATTACTTTTAATTCACATTTTTATTAAAATTTAATTAATTTTTATGATTCCGGTCCAAACCGGTCCGGTCCGGTCCAAACCCGGAATTTTCCGGTCCGGTCCGGTCCAGACCGATTCAAATCCGGTCCGGTCTTTGGTCCTTACCTTTTCTTGATTCCGATTCCGGTCCAAACCGGTTCCGGTCCGGTCCGGTCCGGTTTTGGACCGGTGCTCACCCCTAGCGAGAGAGAACCTGTTACAAAGTAAAGAGGGACACCACACCATGTTAAAACGATGCTAAAGCACAATGCTTTAGAGCAATACACTCTACCTGCTAATAACTTGAGACTCATAAGTGAATTATGTATCTCTTAGACTACTGCAGCTGGTACAACACGTTCTTCCAATATGACATTTTTCGGACTATAAAAAACATCATTAATCCATGACCAACTATACAATATCAAAATTTGAGACTTAAAATTCATATAAAACATCATATTCATTGAATTGGAGAAGGATGATTTTTTTTGTAAACCCACATTCTCTAGCTCTTTTCAATCAAATCCACCACTCTCCTCAATTTTTTTTCTTCAAAACTATCATTTTCGCATAGAGCGAAAATGCCATAGATTTTTGTCCTTCCGAAGAACACAATTGGCACATGGATGAGAAGGCTGAGCCGCCTGCTGATCTGGATGACATTTGGAGTTGCGCCCTTTGCTTGTGAGAAAATCATCAGTCTTTGCGCTCTATGATAGAGCGAAAAGGATTTCGCTTTTCAGAAGAATGTTCAATTTAAGTTAAGATCGATAAGATCCAGTCGACATCCTCTCTCATTTTTGGAAATAATTATTTTAATTGATTCTTTTGCTTGATTGACGTTTCTTTTTTTTTACGCTTAGTATTTTATTAATAATTTTATCTTTTTCAAATCTTTTGAATTAATCATTTTGATTTACGTGTTAATCACGCTAATTTCGGATTTTTTCTTTTACATCGTTTATTTTCGCGCTACTGAATAACGAAAATTATAAGTGATAGGCGAAAATCATTTTCGAACTAGCAAGGGGCAAAAAATTTATGTAATTTTGCACTTGTAAAGAGTGAGACTACACCTGTCATCCAGATCGGCAGGTGAGTCTGTCTCGACAATCACGTGTGACTTGCGGTCAACTGAAAAGCGAAAATGGTGAGGCTTTTCACTCTTTTAAAGAGCGAAAAAGGATAGAGTGGAAAAAAAATCAAGAGGGATGGCGGATATGATTGAAAATGAAGCAAAGAAGATGATTTTGTATAAAATTCAAAACGATTACAGAAATGTTTTTGAAGAGAACCCCTCAAAATACTTCTGCGATCTCCGCAAGCCTAAATCGAAAGCATGTTAATGTCTTAAATACTTAGATCTCTTTCCGTTAAAATCTTGCATTATGAGACAACAGATTACACTAATCATCATAGTTATCAAAACCGAACCGGAGATCGAGCCGGCCAAGGTCCCGGTTCTCGGTTTTCCGGTTGAACCGGCTGTTCAAATCGGTTCGACCGTCGGTTCAATTACTTTCAATAATTACAATATAGTAAGTGTAAGGTGATAATTGTAAATAGTAAAACATATTACTTAGATAACTTGTTTGGTTAAAGGTGTTGCCTAAACCATAGAGGGCTTAGTTCTAGCCCTCGCACCTCCTATTGAATGTTATTCCTTCCTTCATATTACAGGCAAAGGATCAAAAGTAGAGTATACGTGACAAGAGAGAACCTGTTACAAAGTAGTTTAGGTGGGACACGCACCACGTTAAAACAATGCTAAAGCACAATGCTTTAGAATAATAGAGTACTCCACCTGTTGATGTCTTCTTTAACCTCGTAAGTGAATTATCTCTTACGCTTCTGCAGTTTTGATTGAGCAGATTTGTAGCTGAGCAGCTTTTTTACATCTCGATGGATGGGATCCGTGCCACTGTCTCCGGCACTGAATGATTGATACCTAGATATGAGAATGCTCTCAAGCCGAGTCCAAAAATAGCATACCCTTCTTAAGTCAAGAGAATAAGAGTGAGGATCGAGTTCTATATTTTCTCCTACGTAAATCATTTCTGCCAAAATGCAGGCATCATTTCTGACATTTTTCAGATTATCAAAAACATCATTAATCCATGACCAACCATACAATGCTGATGCCAGTTTTGGGGCCTTCAACAATATCAAAAAGGGAAAAACCTCAAAAGAGACCGTGAACTATCAACACTTACTCAATTGCGGTATGAACTACCACGATTTTCAAAAAAATGCGATGAATAAAAACAAGACTCATTTCGGTTGATGCTTAAAAAACGTCGTTTTGTTTATGTGTGGAAAACAATATTATTCATTTTGATAACCAAACGATTTAATTTTTGCACATGAATTTAAATCTTGTAATAATACTAGTTTATCAGTGTAAAGTTAAATTTTATTTTAAAAATGAGTTCAATTTTTTTTTCATCCCACATTTTTTGAAAATCATAATAATTCGGACCACAATTGGGTGAGTGGTGATAGTTCATTGTCCATTTTGGGTTTTTCCCCTATCAAAAATTGAGACTGAAAATTCAAATAAAACAGCATATTCATTGAACTGGAGAAGGATTACGCTATTTTTCATGAGGACGCTACATTACATGCCGCTGATGTAGTGTGGTAAAAGGCGAAGTAAACGAAAGAATGCAATTTACCTCGACGTATCATTTAGTTTGTTATAGTGTCCTTCAAAGATGTTTATAAAACTGAGTCGTCAATGCTACATTCAGAAATGTTCCTCCTTTCTTACTATGGCGGGTTGAATTCTTCATGGTATCCAACAAACAATAGATATGTCAAAATAAAATGACCTACAAATGTGAAGGTAGCTAGCTGTGTCTGTAAAAAAAACGACCTGCAAATGGGAAGGAAGCTAGTTGTTTGGGCATTCTAATTGAGATAAACTTAAAAATGGACTTATGTCATCTCATCTCACTATCCTTATAAACTTTTTTTCATTATGTTATATTGAACTACTTATTAATTTTTTGAATATGCTAAATATTGATAGACGAGTTTATAATTACAAATAACACTTAATTTTAAGCTATAAATGGCATTTATAATTATAATGCGACAGTAGAACCTGTTAACTTCTTACATGGAAAGGATCAGTGGTTCAATTAAAAAAAAGGCAAAGTACACATGACAAGAGAACTTGTTATAAAGTGAAGAGGTATAACACTACTATAAAGTGAAGAGAACTTGTTTAGGACTTTGCAAGTCAAGCAAACACCATCTGCTAATTCAAAACAAGATTTCTCTGTGATTGGTTCTACTATAAAATCTAAAAAGCCAAAAAAAAAATGTAGGATAAAAAAACACAAAGAGGCAGTGAACAAGAGCACTTGGGGACTGCAAGAGGCAATGAAACTCGAAATGACATTTGAGGACTCCTAGACCAAACTTTTAATTTTAATTCTTAATGCTAAATCTACCAACACTGGATTTTAATTTTAATCCTCTATTACATGTCACTTAACCGAATTTTTTTTGTAAACTTTTACTTGTCACTTAGTAATTTTTAATGCGAAATTAATATCAACAACTATCTTAAAATGTCAAACATTAATCAATTTTTTATCATAATTAATTAAAAAATCATTTATCACCAGTAGCAATGTACCCATTTTACATTTTGCACGAACTTTTTGAAAAAAAACATCAACACCAACACATTAAATTTATTTAACCGCTAACATTTACTTCACCTTAATCTACTCAAATTAATCTTAAACGACATGTATTAGAGGACGGAGAAAGTAAACTACAACCTGTGGCCGATGTCTGGCAGTGGTAGTCACAAGTGTAAGCAGCAGCAAGAAGAGGAAAACGTGCAGGTGATATGTGTGCCCCTCCCCTAACTCAGGTCCTTCTTGAAGTCTAAGAAGTGAAATAATATATATAAGCAATTCTGGTGAGTATCGAATGAATTCTGATGAATACGAAAGTAAAAATAAATAAATTCAGACCATAAAATAATCTCATAAATATATGAGCAATTTTGATGAGTATATAAGCAATTCTGGTGAATATCGAATGAATTCTGATGAATATGGAAGTAAAAAAAATAAATTCAGACCATAAAATAATCTCATAAATATATGAGCAATTTTGATGAATATATAAGCAATTCTGGTGAATATCGATTGAATTCTGATGAATATGGAAGTAAAAAAAAAAAAATTTAGACCATAAAATAATCTCATAAATATTTGAGCAATTTTGATGAATATATAAGCAATTCTAGTGAATATCGAATGAATTCTGATGAATATGAAAGTAAAAAAAAATAAAGTTGGACCATAAAATAATCTCATAAATATATGAACAATTTTGGTGAATATCAAAACAGTTCTGGTGAATATCCAATAAATTCTGGTGAATTGAATGCAAAGTATTGAAATGACACAGTTTGGTACGAACAAAACACAAAACGACGTCGTTTTGATATAAATCAAAACGACGTTGCACGAAGGAGTAGGTACTCCCGGATTACACAAGAATTTGCGTCTCTCCATAGTACAACATGTCAATTAACAGCTCTTAAGCGTCCATGGATATGTGATTGTTGTTTTGTTTTTTCTCGTTGATATTTCCCCTGAAAAATCTATTTAGTTCTAGAGTAAATAAAATTCCTTCACTTTTTTCATTTCACTTGCAACTATGAGAGGCTGTTTGGCCAAATGCTTTGTTGAAGTCTGATTTGATATAGGGAAAGTTTGGCGGAACGGAGAATTTGGAGAAAAGTAAATTCTTTCATGATATTCATCGTACTTTTTTTTATTTGGTTAGGGGTGAAAAATGGTGGGAAAATATTAAAAAATTCTTTATTTTAAAAAAAAATTTCATTTATATTTTTCATCTAATTTTATTACAAACTTTCCTTCTCATTATCTCACAAATTTTCGTTCTTATTTTTCCACAAATTTTTCTTTTCTCCAAATATTTCCATTCTAAAAAGATAGAGACATATAACAAGAAAATGATAAATTTAATTTTTATTGGAAGCACAAATCATATATTTTATCAGAAAATCTTACTAGCAGCTATAATCGCATCAAAATCGCACAAAATAGATCAATTTTCATTGATAATCAAAGATAATTCACCCTCCACAGTCCTATTTGATAAATTTCTCTTTCTATTTTTATGAATTTTCTCCCCTTTAACGTCTTTCAGTACTTTATAAATGATCCGCTGCTTTTTTAACAGTATAATAAACAAATAAATGAAAAAATAATTTAAAACTGTGGGTTATATTTATGCTTCATTTTTATTGCAAACACACATTTGAAATTTATACTTTTAATCACATGCACAAATTGATTGATATTCAAAGGCATCTCTCACCTTCCATAGTTCTATTTGACACAATTTTCTTGTTATTTTTATGAAATTTTTTATTAGCATTTTTCTATACTAAATTAATGATCAACTGCACTCTCCACTGTGTAATAAATAAAATAAATTAAGTAACTAAGAAGAATAAAAATAAAAACATAAAATAAAAATTGGGTTCATACCAAAATACGTCCTATTCGATATAATGTCTCTCGTTGCTCGTAGAGATGCCTTGCGAGACCAAGTGAGTCGTTCATGTACCCACAACTAATTAAAACGAACTGCATCAATTGGATAATTAGATTGCAAATTGTGATCAAAGATCAAGACGTTTGGGACGCAGTCAAACTGACGGAAAGTAAGATCATCGACACGAAAAAGGACAAGGAGGTTAAGTCACATCTTTTTCAAGTACTCAAAAAGAACGGATATGGAGGTCTAGAAATGCTTCAAAATGAGGTTAATCTGTGCAGAACTTTCAATGATGTTGCCCTCGTTAAGAAACTTTTTATAACTTCCCAGATAGCTTCTTGAACATGATTGTGGGCATCAAGTAATTTATGACTTAAAGATTCTGGTGTTTGAAGAAGTGGTAGGTCGGCTTAAAACCGACGAGGTGCGTACACACCTAGCATATGAGGGTACCAACGAAGGAGGCTAAGATGGCCACAGCGTTACAGAGGCCGAGATGGGCGTGGCAGCTCGGAGGCCACGACAAGAGTCGCATTCGATTATAAAAATGTGATAAGATTAGACACTATGAATTAGTGCAAGACATGGACAATGGCGGAGGAGACACATATAATGTGTATTCTTGACATCGAGCCAACATTAATATTTTTCATATTAGAGGAAGCAACATCAATACCAAAAAATGGCATGACGTTGCCTATCTCAACAAAGAAAAGGTGTGTTCAGAGCTACACTTTGTGGAACGCGTCGCGACATCAATAAAGATTTGATACCTTGACAACGGAGCCAGTAAGTGATAAGACCATCGTTGAACTGTCTTATGCAAATACAAAATACACTCCTAGCTAATTAGCTATTAATAAATACATGGTCGATCCTTAGAACTTAGTATCCAAAAAGTTAGTAATTGATACACAGAAAAATGAAAAGACTCTACTTCTGGAGGGGTTTTAGATTTGAAAAGTGAGGATAATCACTCAACCTGCATAGTAAGTAGATAAATCAGTAAACAAATATTTAGTTCTGGTGACTTGACTTGTAAAATTGATAATAATGATGAAATTCCGGCAATAAATTGAAATTACCAAACATATACAATTTATCAGCCATGGTAATGTGACTAGTCATATACAATGGCTCATACTCTATAATCAACGTACCCTTTAGCCATTGATATGAGTCGTATATGTCACCATGAAAATTACATTGTCAGCCTATATGAAAGACACATGAACTTGAGCTAATGTCGTAGGAAATTCAATCTAAATGTGCAGATCTTATCCAATCTAGAGTATATTTACAAAAACATGCACAAAAATTTATATTTATTTGCTACTCGATTAGTTGTATTAGCCCTAACCCTCACAATTAAATCATTTACAGAATATTTGCAAGGTAACATAGGTTGTCAGACTATGCTATTGAACAACATTCTTAAGAGTAAGCTTAGTAAACATAACATCAAACTAGAACTTATTAAGTACAAAATATCCTAGAACAATGATCAACAAGTTACATCACTTTACAACACAAGGGGGATTAGCCACGTGTGGTCATAGAAAAGTACATGACCAGTTTAATAAAGAACGCTCTTCCAAACAGATTAAAGGCCTTTGTGAGACGTGCGCCCTCACTCTTCTTCACCACTCTTCTGAAACTTATAAACTGATAGGGCAATAATTTATCCTATTTTAGGCACTTATATTTAGTATATTTGAGTTATGAGTGATTATGGGTTATTTATAATTGATTTTATCTCTTGTAGGTTAAATATGAATAACACTAGCTTTGGAAGAGGAAAAAAATGAAAATAGTGCAAATTGGACTAAAATCTGACAAAAAGTCAAGTCTAGGGATCAAATTATCAAAAGAAGAAGTTTCAGGGGCTAATCTGTAATTTGCAGAATAATAAATCGACCCAGGTCGAGTTTTCTTTTTTTAGGAACTCGACCCAGATCGTGTTTCATGGCAGCGTGTGACCCAGGTCGTGCTAACTTTGCAAGAACTCGACACAGGTCGAGTTTACACGTGTCGGGCTAGAAGCAAGCATATTCGAATTCTGACGTTTCGAACCTCTTTTGGCAGTAGGATTCCTTCCAAAACTCATTCCAATTACAAAATAATTACAAGTTGACACCTCAGCTATAAATAGAAGGCCTTGTCTCAGACCCTAATTCCGTTCAGAGTTGGAGCTTCAAGAGACTAAGTTTTTCTCTATCATTCTTGTTTTACTTTCATAATTACTTTATTATTGTTATTTCAATTATGTGTAGTGAGTAGTCGTCTCTGTCCTAGGATCCTACGAATCGTAGGCTGTGTGTAAATTTACCTTTTCATGTTTAATAATTAAGTATATTTTTCATGCATGTTACTAATAAATATTATAGCGTTTGTTCATTATTTTAGGGACGCCTTTTTATTGTCATGCGTAGTTATTCAGAGTTTAAAATGCATGCTTCAAGAACTTAGTTTAGGATATAATCTATTACCCTCTAAGCTAGGATATTCCATTCACAAAGACTAGAATCAAGATGGATTGGATATTTACTTTGTAGTAGTCAATGACCCTAGTCAACCGAAGATCAGAATTGGGAGTTAGCCGAGGAATATTGAGTAGTTTATTTATCCTACTGCATGCTCAAGAATGCTAAGGGACACCCCACCGATACCACGGAATATCATGATTGGTTTATCTGCTATATCGTTCAGACTAAGCTAGATCTCTCATTTCTGGACAGGGTGGCGAGTAGATTCATGGAAAAGCGAATCGTGATGCATCACAAGAGGGTCAAACACATTCCCAAACACTTGAAGGGAACAGTTCACTATGAGTTAATGTACCCCAACAAGAGAGGCCTATAATTGATCATCAGATACTCTGATAGTGATCTCGATGGCTACATGGATGACAGAAAGAGCACCAGAGGTATAATGTTTTAAATCAATAATAATTTGGTCTCGTGAACCTCATAGAAGCATAAAATAGTTGCATTATAACATTGAGACGCTGAGTTCATAGCAGCAGCAAGTAATGCAAGTTATGTGACTTTGGAACTTGTCGGAGGAGCTACATCCTCGAATTCTAGAGTATCTTGACTACATTGCAATCGACCATACCGAATTGATCTAGCTAGCACCTTCTTGACATATGTCATCTGCTTGATGGTAATATATCATTTCTTGCCGCTCCAATACAATCCCACAGTAGTAAGTGAAGATCCAAAAATCATTCATCTCGAATTCAATCATCATTTGTTGATTTAACTCCTTGATCATTACTCGATTAGTGCCAATGAAAATGAGGTCTTCTCCTCTTTTTTACACTGCTTGCGCATGTGCACGTTTTGTAAAGCCGAACTGCATAATGCTTCAGTCAAGATGTGTGTTCCAAGCCCGATGCGTCGGTCAAAACCCATCTTGCTAAGTTTGAGCACCATGTGCTTCTTGTTCTTCAACACGAATTCTTCTAAAAAGTCACATACACCTCTTCCTCAAGCTTGTCATTATGAAATGCTGATTTAACATCAAGATGATAAGCTTACCAGCCACAATTTAACACCAAGCCAAAGATCATACGCACGGTCAAGCCTTGCCATTGGTGCAAACATCTCTTCAAAAATAATACTCTGTCTTTGGGCATAGCCGTTTGTAACTAGTATCATCATTTCCTTAGTCACTTCTCTATTAAAGTCTCTCTTTAACTGGTGCACTCATTTAAGCCCAATAGATTTGTGCCTGGCCGACAACGTCTTTAGAGTCAACATTCAGTTCTTCTCGATAAACTCGACATCTTTAATCATGGCTTCCTCCCAGACTAGATGACCTGCAACCTCACGAAAGCAAAATGGACCCTCAATCTTAGCAAAAATTGTCTCATCCTTTAAGTCATCATAATTTTTAGCTACCCTCGGTGTATCTCACATGATGTCATCAATGTTCTTGTACTGAACATGCCCCTCATCATTGTCATTACTGCCTATTGATGGCTGCGATGTGATGGTAAGTGCAGTAAAATGTTCAACCGCCGTTGTTGTGGAGGCTTTGCACGAGCTATCGCTTGTACTCTCTTGTCAATCTAGATGACATCGAGACACCAATTGGTGGCTCAATGTGCGCATAGTCCTCGACTATAATATTTGGGGGTGCATTGCCACATGCGCCTGCATATCAGCTCCACATCACGTTCTTCTTAAATATCACATCACGATATAAATGAGTACGTCATTGAGCGTCTCAGGAAAATAAAATGCACAAACTCACTAAAAAGCAGTAACTCAGAGTTGAATCTATAAGGATAGTGTGTAAATCTGCAAAGTTAGTAACTAACAAATAAAAAATAAAAAATTACATTTGAGAGTTTTGATTGATTGAAATCTAAAGTTTAGAAAAATATTTAAGAAGAGAAGAAGAAGAAACCAGTGGACAGTTATACAGTTCAGATTGCTAACTTGTGATTGTGTATATCAGTGATACAAGAGATCAATTTTTGTGATGAACCAAACTTAAGAAAATATATATACGACCTCGTAGATTAAAATACCATCACAAGGCGTAAACTATTACTTCTACCTTAATAGCATCATTATTTTTAGCCAATGATATGAATTTTATATGCCAACATAAAAGATAGAAGTATAGAGGAAGAACATACCCATTAACGATTCATGGTAGGGAGTTCAATGTAAGCAATCTATCTCCTGTATACCTAAAGTATGTTAACCACATAAACTTATGTTCTATAAGTTTATCTGCTACTCGACAAATTAGTATTAGCCATGACCATTACATTTATATCAATGGTGAAATCATACAACAACACAATCATTCATAAAGTTTATCATGTAATAAAATAATCATTTGATTGAAGCTCAATAAACATAACATGAAAAACATGAGTTTCATTAAGAAAGTAATCTCCTAACTAAATATCACAAGTTATTTAAGCCGAATTGTATAAGAAAATTTAACCACAAATGACAATGGAAAACACTAAAAAGACATAAGTAAGAAAAAACTTACTAATAAAACTTGCTTCTCCGTTTGACTCCTTCTCTTGTTGACCTCCATTGACAACATTGGCTCAAAACCCTTTGAGATTTTTGGACTCCAAAGAAGAGAGAGCTTCTGACAGAGATTGATTTTGAATGAGGGGGTGAGACCCTTATCATGTAATAGATTTTCAAGCACTTATCTAAGTAATATCGGGGATTCCCTCTTTAGAAGGTTTTCTTGATGTGTTGCCAAGTATCTCTTCTCTAATATCTGAGAAATCTTGGACAGATTCAGACTTTCAATGTACAGAAATAAGAAAATAACTTTGAGTTAAAGTTTGGAAAGGTTATGGACCTGAATTTTGTTTGCATTGCTGGCAAAAATTGTTGCGAATTAGACTTTAACTTCTATTGTAGAATTGAAGATCTTTGTTTCCTCTTTTTATAGTGATTTATCAAAATCGAACAATGGACGCAGAATTTATGGCTCTTAAAAGTTTATAAGTTCTACTATCTTAAATTTTAGAAACAACAGTTAGCCAAATGCAGATCTACAATTGGTCGTGCGCTCGCCAATGCTTGGTCTGTGCACGGGCAGAATTTAACATGTTTTGCTCTATTTTTGTAATTTCCTCCCCATTAAAACTTCTTTTTAGCACATTTTTGCGTTAAACTCTGAATTACCATCAAACATGAAAATTTAATTAAATCATTAGTTTAAACCCTCAAAGGGTCTAAAATCTATGGGTGGTTTAGTAGGCACACCGCATGTCATAGTTGCTCTCCCTAAAACTTCATCGGCACGTTCATGCCCTTGAGCAAGGAGCTTGTCATTTCCATCAAAATCTCGTTTCTTGACTCTATCACACTGTTCTATTGTGGCGTGTATGGAGCAATGTGGTGCCACTTGATTCCTTTTTTTAACTTATAAAAGATCTACATCAATTTATGGAAATCACCTTGTTTAAGATCACTACTACAGATTTTGACTATTACCACGGTTATTATTATGAGTATAGTAAATAATCACATAAAGCGTGGTAATTGGTTCACCCGCGATTGAGGCATAATCTATTACCACGATTTGAAAAGGAAAGCATGGTAATAAGTTAAGTTAAAAATGGTAGCCGTTTTGATCATTACTTATAACCATGCTTTCCTGTCCAAAAGCGTGGTAATAAATAACGGTTAAAACTCGTCGTTTTCATCAACAAGCGTAATAATATGTTAATTAAATAAAATACTTTCCTTTTAATTAGTCTATTATCACGCTTATTGATGAAAAGTGTGGTAATAGGTTAAGTAAATAAAATATTTTCCTTTTCAATTAGAATTTTTTTATCACGATTTTCTTTTAAAATTGAGGTAAAAAATTTAATAAATATTTTTACTAAGCTATTACGTTACGAACCTATTATTGTCAACTCAAATGAAATAAAATAAAATCTAATTACCAATAACCACGCTTGTAATAAAAAGTGTGGTAATATGTGACTTTATCACCACGCTTATGATAAAAAGTGCGGTAATAGTACTCAAATGATTTTTTAAAAAATAAATATTAATCTTACATAATGTTGATGATTGTCATTGATTAAAAATAAAAATAATTTATAAATTTATAAATTTATAAATTTATAAAATATTAATCTGATCTTTCACCATGGCTTGCAACCAAAATATCAAACTGGTGCAATTCGTTGTAGTTAGCTGTAGGTACATGAACAACTCACTTGCTCTCCTGGAAGGCAACTCTACGAGCAATGAGAGACATTGTATTGGATTGAACGTACTTTGGTGTAAAACAAATTTTTATTTTATGTTTTTGTTTTTACTCTATCATAATTTTTTTAAATTTTTTATTTATTACATTGTCGGGAGTGCAGTGGATCATTATTTAGTATAAAAAATGCAAATGAAAAATTTCATAGAAAAGAAAGAAAATTATATTAAATAGAACTATGGAAGGTGAGAGATGATTTTGAATATCAATAAATTTAGTGCGGGGTTGATGTAATTAAAAGTCTAAAATTCAAATGTATGTTTGCAATAATATCAAGCATAAAAATAACCCACAATTTTAAATTATTTTTTCATTTATTTTATATATTATACTGTCGAAAAAGCAGCTGATCATTAATATAGTATAGAAAGACTTTAAAGTGAAGAAAACTCATAAAAATAGAGAGAGAAATGTATCAAATAGAACTGTGGAGGGTGAAATGTCTTTGATTATCAATGAAAATTGATCTATTTTATGGGATTCTGATGCTATTGTAGCCGCCAGTAAGATTTTCTAATAAATTTATGATTTGTGCTTCCAATAAAAATTAAATTTAACATTTTCTGGTTATATATCACTATATTTTTAGCATACTCATACATTGTGTTTAGTTTAGCGAAAATTTGGAAAAAGGAAAAATTTGTCGAAACTAAGAAGGAAAATTTGTGAGATAATGAGAAGGAAAGTTTGTTAGAAATTTAGATGAAAAATAGAAATAAAAATTTATTTAAAATAAATAATGTTTTAACATTTTCCACCATTTTTCACCCCTAACCGAACAAAAAAATATGATAAATTTCATGGAAGAATTCACTTTCCTCCAAATTTTTCTTTCCACTAAATTTTCTCTAAATCAAATCGGACTTCCATGAAGCATTTTGTCAAATAGCTTCTCATAGTTGCAAGCGAAATTAATTAAGTGAAGGAATTTTATTTACTCTAGAAATAAATAGAATTTTCCGGGGAAATATCAACATGAAAAAAAAAGCAGCAATCACATATCCATAGACGCTCAATTAATTGACGTCTTGTACGTGTTGTACTTTGGAGATGTATCGATAATTTTAAACAGTTTTATGAATTTTTAGTTATGAAAAAGACATTATGTAAAATTAAGAATTGAATGTTGTACGAAAATTTTAATAATTTTAATGGTGGCTAGATCGCCTTTGATTATTAAATGATTAAAATATAAATTTATTCTAACATATTTTATTTATACATATGTAGCATGACATATAATAGAAAATAAAAAAATACTAGTCAAAGAAATATATACTATATCACAGCAATTTTAATCATTATACAATAGTTGATTTAGACCTTAATAATTCATATGTCATATTAATAACAAATAAATCAGATTTCTCAATTATCATTCATAGAAAAAAAATAAAAACTAAAAACTAAAATAAAAATAAATCATTTCACATAACACTTAGTACAGAAAGAAACTAACATATTAATAAAGTCCAATAAAAGCATTAAGACAACAACGATTGTTTCTATATTCACCTTGCACAATAAACTAGATTGACCTTGCACGATAAACTAGATTCATTTTGCTAGATAAAACCAATACACTGTTCATTTTCATCTATATGGCAACATCCATAGCTAATCTTTTTCTCCATGGAATGATCGCAAGATGGCCGGGCATTTCAGGCTCTCAACAGCATCTCTGTCATCAGTATGAAGAACGATACGATGGCAAGCAGGGCCAGAAGAAGATCCCCTTGTCAGTTGTTCGATGTGATTCTGAAACTCTTTTGCAAACTCATTCGTCTGAACATCTCGTTCCTGCATTTCAGACTTCATGAATCCTTGTAGCATTACATCCCCGAGGCCATGGACCATCGAATCCGAAGAGGGTGTTTTCAAACAAGCCCAAGTCTCAACAGATTTGTAGCTGAGCAACTTCTTTACTTCTCCAAGAATGGGATCCGTGCCACTGTCTCCGGCACTGAATGATTGATACCTAGATATGAGAATGCTCTCGAGCCGAGTCCAAAAATAGAATACCTTTCTTAAGTCAAGAGAATAAGACTGAGGCTCGAGTTCTCTATTTTCCCCGACATAAATCATTTCCACCAAAATGCACGCATCAGATAATACTTTGCGCATTTGGGTGGTGAGCTTTCTACTCCATTCGACGTTGTTTCCTCCGTATAAGATAACCCATTTTCCATCTTCAAGCTGTTAGCACACAAACAACAGAATGAGAACTATTACTTAAATAAAAAAAGGTGCATGCTAATGAATTTTACCAATGAAGAAACGTCACCATGCGTGATAGGTTGGGGTCAAAATCGAAAACCAGAGAGTCAAGCCTCGCCTCAGCGCTGTTCCACAAAGTCCGTTCTCTCAGTGGCGTGAATGGAAAAGCCTTGGATCCCCAAATGTAAATCATGTGGATTACATTGGGAAACACAACATCACCATTTTTATCAATCACAACCACAATCGGCCTCCTTTTGAACTTCCAGACTTGTCTGATAAACGTTTTAGTTTTTTCACTGATAATTTTTGGATGTTCTACCATGTGCCACGACATCATTCGTAACAACTTGGTATATTTTTCCTCTGACGATGTTGTCCACTGACCGCTCAAAACCGGTACCCATACAACCTCGTAATCTTGTTGCACAGATGTCTTGGATTCAATATAAGTGTCTCTCAAAAGAAGTATTTCATTGGAGGAAATGTCTAGTCCAGAGATGAGCAGCAAGAGCATCTTGCCTTCCAATGTCGTAGATATCGATAAGTCCTGTTGATAATTAGCAAGAAAAGTAAATGTGTGCAATATGATTATTCGTGCAACTAAAATTGCGTTTTGAGAGAACTCACCATATCATTTCTATCACAGCGGCAAAGCTTGAGCTCGTCCGACCCTTCAGAGCGATCAAGTTGAGGTTGGCCAAATAACGCCATGAAAGCATAATAGCTGCCCCAGCCTTGTTTATTTGGTATTCCATATGCTTCTTTTATCTCATTGTCATCTAAATTGA
>NQLW01000017.1:420232-433468 GCA_002312845.1 Kalanchoe fedtschenkoi | reverse complement strand
CTTCATCTTACAGGTAAAGGATCAGTGGTACAGAAAAAGAAAAAGTAAGAGTATACGTGACAAGAGAGAACCTGTTACAAAGTAAAGAGGGACACGCACCACGTTAAAACAATGCTAAAGCACAATGCTTTAGAATAATAGAGTACTCCACCTGTTGATGTCTTCTTTAACCTCATAAGTGAATTAGCTCTTACACTTCTGCAGTTTTGGTACAACAAATTCTCAAGCAACCGTAGTTCTTATTCTTCTTCGAATCTGACAGTTTTCGGAATATCAAAAACATCATTAATCCATGACCAACCATTCAATGCTGATGCCAGTTTTGGGACCTTCAACAATATATAAACTGAGACTTAAAATTGAAAATAAACAACATATTTAGTTCGGACCGCAATTGGGTAAGTAGTGGTATTTCAGAGCCCCTTTTGAGTTTTTCCCCTATCAAAAATTGAGACTCAAAATTCAAATAAAACAGCGTATTCATTGAACTGGAGAAGGATTACGCTGATTTTCATGAGGACACTACATGCCGCTGATGTGGTGTGGTAAAAGGCAAAGTAAACGAAAGAATGCACTTTACCTCGACTTATCATTTAGTTTGTCATAGCGTCCTTCAAAAATGTTTATAAAACTGAGTCGTCAACGCTACATTCAGACACGTTCCGCTCTTTTCTTACTTTGGCGTGTTGAATTCTTCATGGTTTCCAACAAACAATAGGTCTGTCAAAATAAAATGACCTACAAATGTGAAGGTAGCTAGCTGCGTCTGTAAAAAAAATGACCTGCAAATGGGAAGGAAGCTAGTTGTTTGGGCATTCTAGTTGAGATAAACTTAAAAGTGGACTTATGTCATCTCATCTCACTATCCTTATAAACTTCTTTCATTATGTTATATCAAACTACTCCCTCTATCTTCTTTTACATGTCACTTAACCGAATTTCTTTGTCCATTTTTACTTGTCACTTAACAATTTTCAACGCGTATTTAATATCATCAACTACCTTAAAACGTTAAACATTAATCACTTTTTTATCATAATCAATAAAAAATCATTCATCACCAGTACTAATATATCAATTTTACTTTTTGCACTAATTTTTTTTAAATATCAATCACCCACTCATTAAATTTGTTAAACCGTTAGCATTTACTTCACCTTAATCTACTCATATTAACCTTAAACGACATGTATTAGAGGACGGGGAGTACATATTACTCTTTGACCAACAATAATGCAAATATCCATAATATGCCTTAAGAATATTCACAAAATATTCAACGAAATGGGTCAAAGTTGGAATTAAGTCCAACATTTCTTGCTCTGCATCCATTCTAACAACACGACCAGGACAGTATCAGAATCATCACAACCATCACCAGTCTTCGAGTTTCATCATCTCCGCGAATAGGAACTTCTTCTCTATCATGCAGAGCGCGAAAACTACTAGTCTGTCGTCCATGGCTACACTCAGTTGCGACTGTGGGTCGATCTGAGTAAGTGATGTGTATTACAGGGACGATTATAGAATAGTGATATTCATAATCTTCACTCATAAAGAAGAACTATCATTTGGTTCGCATATTCACTTTGCAATTGAAATTGGGAGTTACTTTGCTAGATCAACAATGCAACATTGCTCGGTAAAAACCAATACACTATTCAATTCCGTCTATATGGCAACATCCATAGCTAATCTTTTTCTCCATGGAATGATCACAAGATGGGCATTTTAGGCTCTCAACGGCATCTCTGATATCAGTATGAAGAATGATATGACGGCAAACATGGCCAGAAGACGATCCCCTTGTCAGTTGTTCGATGTGATTCTGAAACTCTTTTGCAAACTCCTTCGTCTGAACATCTCGTTCCCGCATTTCAAACTTCATAAATCCTTGTAGCAGTACGTCCCCAAGGCCATGGACCATCGAGTCTGAAGAGGGTGTTCTTAGGCAACCCCAAGTCTCAGCAGATTTGTAGCTGAGCAGCTTTTTTACATCTCCAAGGATGGGATCCGTGCCACTGTCTCCGGCCCTTAATGATTGATACCTAGAAATGAGAATGCTCTCGAGCCGAGTCCAAAAGTAGCATACCTTTCTTAAGTCAAGAGAATAAGACTGAGGATCGAGTTCTATATTTTCTCCTACGTAAATCATTTGTGCCAAAATGCAGGCATCAGATAATATTTTGCGCACTTGGGTGGTGAACTTTCTACTCCAGTCGACGTCGTTTCCTCCATATAAGATAACCCATTTTCCATCTTTAGGCTGATAACATACAACAATAGAATGACAAATATTACTTAAAGAAAAAAAGGCTAATGCTCATGAATTTTACCAACGAAGAAACTTCACCATGCGTGATATGTTGGGGTCGAAATCGAAAACCAGAGAGACAAGCTTCGCCTCAGCGCTGTTCCACAAAGTCCGTTCTCTCAGCGGCGTGAACGGAAAAGCCTTGGATCCCCATATGTACGTCATGTGGATCACGTTGGGACACACAACATCACCAATTTGATCAATGGCAACCACAATCGGCCTCCTTTTAAACTTCCAAACTTGTCTGACAAACTTTTTAGTTTTTTCGCTGATAAAATTTGGATGTTTTGCCATGTACCACGGCATCATTTGTAACAACTTGGCACATTTTTCCTCTGAGGATGTTGTCCACTGACCGCTCAAAACCGGTACCCATACAACCTTGTAATCTTGTTGCACCGATGTCTTGGATTCAATATAAGTGTCTCTCAAAAAAAGTATTTCATTGGAGGAAATGTCTAGTCCTGATATGAGCAGCAAGAGCATCTTGCCTTTCAATGTCGTAGGTATCGATAAGTCCTGTTGATAATTAGGAAGAAAAGTAAATGTCCGCAATATGATTATTCTGTGCAACTAAAATCGCGTTTCAAGAACTCACCGTATCATTTCTATCACAGCGGCAAAGCTTGAGCTCGTCTGACCCTTCAGAGCGACCAAGTTGAGGTTGGCCAAATAACGCCATGAGAGCATAATAGCTGTCCCAGCCTTGTTTATTTGGTATTTCATATGCTCGTTTTATCTTCTCGTCATCTAAATTAACAGCTTTAGTGAATTGACAATAATGGAAGTGAAAGGAAAATAAAGAAAGAAAGTTAATTGAAAAGATTAGATTTTCATTCCAACCCTCGAATTGCTCCACTTTTTTCTTGAATTCCTGAAGGCTTCGGTGAACGGAGGCAAGTTTTTCATAAACATAAATCAGCTTTTGTGAATCTTGAATAACATATCTGAAATGAAGCATAATTTTACAATTAAGGAAATAAGGTGTACGTAGGAAGACCAAACATGAATAATTTTCCAGATACATGAAAGAATAAAGGACTGGACAAGTCAAATGGTACGTAAAGAAAACAAACTTACCCATTTTTCGGAAGAGCATTGCATTGAGATGAACATGCAGCGACGCCATATACGATCCAATAGACAGAAAGGGATCGAAGATCATCAAATTCACCCCATATACTTCTCAGACGGTATCTGCCACTCATACCAACGGCAAGGAAACGAACCACTTCAGTCACTTCTAACATGGCCCTGATGAGATTGTAGAGTGACTCCATAGATTTCCAACCGTCACTTGGCATTCTTACCGTGGAAGATAGCAATGAAATATAAGTACAAAAACCAGTGTCGCAGTCAGCTGCATCCGTTTTTGCCTTCCCCCTCAAAGTGCGGGTCGAATTCACAACTCTCTTCAAAACCATGTTTATATCTTCTTGTTCGCTTGAATCCGCAAAGATAGATTTCAAAGCCAGAAGCCAGGCCCCATGTTCCACTGCAAATGATGTCAGACTCAGTGTCAATTTATCATGCCAGTTGTATCCTCTTCCTCGTGTTTCTAGCAAAAAGAGCGTCGATGTGTGCTCATCCATACCGGGTGAGATAACTCGTTTCATCATCTGTCAAATTAAACGGAATTAGTATTTGCATGAAATGTTTTATGATTTTTGTATCGACTTGTATCATCAATCATCATTGAGTAAAAAATTGACTACTCAAAAGTAAATACACATGCAAGATAGTATCTTCTCGTCCCTGAGTTTTTTGTTTTTTTTTACCTCCCTCGAGTAATGGTCGAAGTGGTGAAGGAACTCTCCGAACCTCTGTTCTGGTATCATGGGATCCTGTTCGGCATCTGTACTCTCTGCACGTCTTTCATCTGATACACTAGGCAGCGCCTGTTATGAATCAATCAAAATGGGAATGTTGATCGTGTAATTAACTAGTTTCACCCGCAAACTGTTAAAATAGATGAAATACCTTTTTCCACCCATCCAATCTGAGTTCAGCGACATTTTTAAGAATGTATGAAGCACTAGGGAAAGTAAAGTAGTTGGACTTCCAATAAATGTTCGAAATTTCATATTCCATGCGCAATCGCGTTTTGATATCTATATATATAACAGAATAGGATTTCTGTTGTGATGCTCCCGAACCGGTTGGTCCGGTCCGATTCGGTTCGGTTCGATTTAATTTAGTTCGGTTTCAAATTTTAAAAAATCATTCGGTTTATAGTTTCATATTTTAAAAAGGGATGACTAATAATTTGGTTCAATTTTTAATTTTTTTCGAACCGAACCGTCGGGACGACGGTTGCCTTTAATCATTCGGTTTACAATTTCATATTTTAAAAAGGGATGACTAATAATTTGTTTCGATTTTTAATTTTTTTTGCACCGAACCGTCGGGACGACGGGTGCCTTTAATCTTTCGGTGTACAGTTTCATATTTTTAAAAATGATGACTAATAATTTGGTTCGATTTTTAATTTTTTTCAAACCAAACCGTCGGGACGACGGGTACCTTTACTCGTCTACTATAATAACATTATAGGACGTTGCGGTTATTGTCCCCCTCCAAAAATCGAACCGGTTCGGTTCAAAATCGGTTGGTTCAGTTTGAAATCAGCCAGTTCGGTTCGATTTGAAATTTTAAAAAATTGTTCGGTTTGAAACGGGTAGGTTCGGTTTGGTCCGGTTTGAAATGTTAATAGTTTGATTGCGGTTTCAAATTTTAAAAAACCGATGACTAATAATTTGATTCAGAATTTAATTTTTACGAACCGAATCGAACCGAACCGAACCCGTCGATTCGACGGGTACTCTCCCTAGTCCCTTAATAAAAGCCTCTTATCAGCTTCCGCTTCTGACATTATCCTACTACTACGCTTTCCCAGAGACATGAAAAGTAAACACCTTGAATATATCCAGCAAATGAAACCCATATAAAGGACAGATCGAGGCAGCACAGCTATTGTATGTAATTCCTTCCTTCATCTTACAGGTAAAGGATCAAAGTAGAGTATACGAGACAAGAGAGAACCTGTAAGAAAGCAGAGAG
This sequence comes from Kalanchoe fedtschenkoi, assembly GCA_002312845.1. Taxonomy (NCBI): domain Eukaryota; kingdom Viridiplantae; phylum Streptophyta; class Magnoliopsida; order Saxifragales; family Crassulaceae; genus Kalanchoe; species Kalanchoe fedtschenkoi. Next base: position 428,091 of record NQLW01000017.1, on the reverse strand, counting down.
GGACACCGCACCATGTTAGACAATGCTAAAGCACAATAATGCTTTAGAATAATATAGACTCCACTTGTTAATGTCTTCTTTAACCTCGTAAGTGAATTATCTCTTACACTTCTGCAGCTTTGGTACAACAAATTCTCAAGCAACCATAGTTCTTCTTCTTCTTCTTCGAATCTGACATTTTTCAGAATATCAAAAAGATCATTAATCCATGACCAACCATACAATGCTGATGCCAGTTTTGGGGCCTTCAACAATATCAAAAAGGGAAAAACCTCAAAAGAGACCGTGAACTATCAACACTTACCCAATTGCGGTATGAACTACCACGATTTTCAAAAAAATGCGATGAATAAAAACAAGACTCATTTCGGTTGATGCTTAAAAAACGTCGTTTTGTTTATGTGTGGAAAACAATATTATTCATTTTGATAACCAAACGATTTAATTTTTTCACATGAATTTAAATCTTGTAATAATACTAGTTTATCAGTGTAAAGTTAAATTTTATTTTAAAAATGAGTTCAATTTTTTTTTCATCCCACATTTTTTGAAAATCATAATAATTCGGACCGCAATTGGGTGAGTGGTGGTAGTTCATTGCCCATTTTGGGTTTTTCCCCTATCAAAAATTGAGACTGAAAATTCAAATAAAACAGCATATTCATTGAACTGGAGAAGGATTACGCTATTTTTCATGAGGACGCTACATTACATGCCGCTGATGTAGTGTGGTAAAAGGCGAAGTAAACGAAAGAATGCAATTTACCTCGACGTATCATTTAGTTTGTTATAGCGTCCTTCAAAGATGTTTATAAAACTGAGTCGTCAAAATAAAATGACCTACAAATGTGAAGGTAGCTAGCTGCGTCTGTAAAAAAAAATGACCTGCAAATGGGAAGGAAGCTAGTTGTTTGGGCATTCTAATTGAGATAAACTTAAAAGTGGACTTATGCCATCTCATCTCACTATCCTTATCAACTTCTTTCATTATTAAACTACTTATTAATTTTTTGAATTTGCTAAATGTTGATAGACGTGTTTATAATTACAAATAAGACTTAATTTTAAGAAATAAACGGCATTTATAATTATAATGCGACAGTAGAACCTATTAACTTCTTACATGGAAAGGATTAGTGGTTCAATTAAAAAAAAAAGGCAAAGTATACATGACAAGAGAACCTGTTCTAAAGTAAAGAGGTAAAACACTACTATAAAGTGAAGAGAACCTGTTTAGGACTTTGCAAGTCTAGCAAACACCATCTGCCAATTCAAAACAAGGTTTCTCTGTGATTGGTTCTACTATAAAATCTGAAAAGCCAAAAAAAAAAAATTGTAGGATAAAAAAACACAAAGAGGCAGTGAACAAGAACACTCAGGGACTAGAAGATGGAGTGAAACTAGAAATGACATTTGAGGACTCCTTGAGGCAATGAACACCGTTAATGCATCACCTAACTTTTCATATTCCTTATCTCTGTTATATAACAAAACTTTTAATTTTAATTCTAAATGCTAAATTTACCAACACTGGATTCTTAACTAGTAAATCCAAGTTACTCCCTCTGTCCTCTTCTACATGTCACTTAACCGATTTTTTTTGTAAATTTTTACTTGTCACTTAGCAATTTCAATGCGAATTTAATATCAACAACTACCTTAAAATGTTAAATATTAATCAATTCTTTATCATAATCAATAAAAAATCATTTATCACCAGTAACAATCTACCAATTTTACTTTTTGCACGATTTTGTTTGAAAAAAGCATCAACCATCAACTCATTAAATTTATTTAACCGCTAACATTTACTTCACCTTAATCTACTTAAATTAATCTTAAACGATATGTATTAGAAAACGGAGGGAGTAAGCTACAACCTGGGGTCGATGTCTGGCAATGGTAGTTACAGGTGTAAGCAGCAGCAAGAAGAGGAAAACATGCAGTTGATACGTGTGGCGAAGGCTGCAGCTGTTGGTTGGCTTGGCAGCTTACCTATTTGGGAGCTTATTTTCTTCTGATTCCAACAGAAAAACCATGAAAGCTCCAGGAAGGAACGTTCGCATTTACAGAGATGTTTTTGAAGAGAATCTCTCCAGCAGCCATCGCAACCAAGTAATCTCTGTTGTGATAAGAGCCATGGCATGTAACTCAGCCTCTGCACTCGAGCGAGAAATTGTCTTCTGCTTCTTAGTCTTCCAAGCAATAAGAGAACCACCAAGAAAATTACAATATACAGAAAGAGATCGGCGATCAAAGGAATCACTAGCCCAAGTAACATCCGAATATGCCCGGAGCTGTAAAGTACTAGAGTGACAAAAAACAGACGACGAGATATAGTCCCACATAGATATCGCAAAATACGAAGAAGATGACTATAGTGGAGCTGAGTGGGAGCCGAAACAAACTGACTTAGGATATGCATAGAATGGGAAATGTCAGGACGAGTGACACCAAGATAAACAAGGCTCCCAACAATGTGCCGATAATGAGTGGGATCTGCAAGGGGCTCACCATCAGTGGCACGAAGATGAACATTAAGTTCCATAGGAGTCTCAACAGTGCGGTGATCAGTGAGAGAAGCACGATTAAGAAGATCCTGAATGTTTTTTTCTTGAGACAGGTAGAAACCCTCAGGTGTGGAGGAAACCTCAATCCCAAGAAAATAACGAAGAGGACCTAGATTAGACATAAGAAACTGCTCATTGAGATGTGTCTTCACAAAGACACTATACAGAGAGTCATCTCCAGTGATGATCATGTCATCAATGTAAAGAAGGAGAAGAGTCCAACAACGAGATGAAGTGAGGACAAAGAATGCAGGGTCATTAGTACTGACAGAAAAACCAGCAGTAGTGACTGCTAAAGTAAAACACTAAAACCAAGCACTAGGGGCTTGCTTAGGCCATAAAGAGAGCGACGAAGATGACAAACCATACCATCAGGAAAAGAATACCCAGGTGGTGGTTGCATATACACCTCCTCACGGATTTCCCCATTAAGAAAAGCATTCTTCACATCAAGCTGAGAGATAGACCACTCACGAACAAAGGCCACAACAAGAAGGGTACGAACAGTGGTCATGTGAGCCATAGGAGCAAATGTCTCATCATAGTCTCGGCATGCTCATGTTGAAAACCACAAACCACAAGGTGAGCCTTGTAGCGCTCAAGAGAACCATCAGAGTGGGTTTTAACCTTATAAATCTACTTACAAGTGATTGGACCAACATGTGGGGAAGAGGTACAAGACCCCATGTGCCAGTGTGCTCAAGTGCAGTAATCTCCTTTGCCATTGCATGCTGTCATTCCTGATGATGAATGGCATAACGGTAAGTAGTTGGCTCAGAAAGGATAGTGCCAGCAAAACCAAGATGATTTGGAGGCCGGATCGACTGATGATCACGAAAAGCATATCGTGGAGGTGGTTTAGGAGAAAAATCCTCATTAAAAGATGAAGTATCAGGAGGAGAAGGCGCATCAACATTTCGGTTACGTTTGTAGACATGTGTAATAGGCGGTTTATGGTGATAGATAGTACCCGTAGGAGCCGGTGGAAAGGACTCTGATAAAAATGCACCTCAAATGAAGGGGCCGGAGGAGAAGACGCTTTGCGGGGGATATGCATAGAGGCAATATGAGTATCAGGAAACATCAGGAAAGAAAGTGGCTCAACTAAAGATGCATGAGAAGCATCAGAAGGATGAGGATAGAAAGGGCAAGACTCATCAAAAGTAACATCCCAATAAATCCCATGCGACGCCCAACAGGATCCCAACAACAATAGCCCTTATGCTCAGCACTATATCCCAGAAATATACACTCAACAGATTGAATGGTCAGATTAGTGCGCTCATGAGGTGCAAGAAGCACGTAGCACACACAACCAAAAAGACAAAGGCTAGAATAGTCTGGGGTCTTGCCATAAAGGCGCTCATATGGATTCCCAGCCTGAAGAATTGATGAAGGCTTAATATTAATTAAATAAGTTGTTGTAAAGACTCCATCAGCCCAAAAATGAGGTGGAACAGAAGAAACAATCATAAGACCACGAGTAGTCTCAAGCAGATGACGATGCTTGCGCTCAACGACACCATTCTGAGCATGAGCACCAGGACAAGAGAAATAAGTAAGGGTGCCCTGCTTAGAAAGGAACTGGTGAAGAGTTGCAGAAAGATACTCCCCAGCAGAGTTAGCACGAAAAACCCTAATAGCAGTGTCAAACTGAGTACGGATCATGGTAGTGAAAGTCTTATAGATAGATAAAACCTCATTATATTGTTTCATAAAATAAATCCATGTGTGGTGAGAAAAATCATCTATGAAAATGATATAACATCGATGACTGCCTTGTGAGATGAAAGGAGTCGGGTCCTGTACATCAGAGTGAACAAGATCAAAAGAACGTTATGGCACTGGCTCACTAGAATAATAAGGAAGCTATAGCTGATTGCCAAGCCTACAACCTTGACACAGATCCAAAGATACATCACCAGAGACAGATGGAAGAAGACCACGGTGAATTAATGTAGATAGACGCAAATCACAAAGATGCCACAAACAATGATGCCACTAAATAAAAGATGATGTAGAAGAAGTTGGTCCCACTAGACTGGCTGAAGCAACGGAAGGAAGATGAAGCTAGTCAAGCTCATAAAGACGCTGAGAATCACGACGATGGGGGCCAGTACCAACTAGGAGACCCATGCTGCGATCTTGAACACAACAAGAGTCAAAATCAAGGATAACACGGCAACCATGATCAGTGAGCTGGCCAGTTGAGATATGCTGCACGGTCAGTTTGGGAGCATAAGAAACAGTAGGAACATGAAAAGAGGAAGATAAAAGAGTGCCTTGTCCCGCAACAGAGAGAGGCGATCCATCTACGATCTGAACAGTGACTGGAATAAATGGAGCACAAATGGAAGAAAGACTAGTACTATTAGGAGTCATTTAAAAAGAAGCAACAGAATTAAGAATTCATGTAAAAGTACTTGAACAAGAAGTCTAAAAAACTGTAGCAGAACCCGGCGGTGGAGAAGGTTGAATAATAGAACCAGCAGTGCCTGTAGGTGTAGAGGCAGCTATACAACGAAGCAACATGAGCATCTCTTATGTCTCAGAACTAGCAAAACTTCACTGTGAATCTCCAGTAGCATAACTACCAGTATTGCCTACACCCTGTGAGGAATGACCACCTCGACGAGACTGAGCTTTCTTTCTCTTAAAACATAATGCCTCCATATGATTATCCTTACCACAGTAGTCACAGTGATAATCATTACCCCTTCCACTCCCAGAAGAGCCCCCACCTGAAGGAGGCGCTGCAGGTGGAGGGGCGGAAATCTTAGAATCAGAAGAGTGAATAGCCAAGATTGAAGGACATTGCAAAAGGCCTGCAATACGAAGATGTGTCTCCTCATTACAAACAACAGCAAGATTCCATCATAGACAGACAAGGCTCTCGAGCAATAAGCTGAACACAAAGCTGCTCAAACTCATCATGAAGCTGGGTCAAGAAATCATAGGTTCGACGAGTCTCAAGAGCAATCTTTTGAGCCTTACAAGACTCACAAGTGCTAGGTGACAGTGGAGGACCAATGGAATCAAGCTGATGCCACACCTCAGACATCTGGTCAACGAACTCTTCAACTATATCTTCACCCTACCGTAATAACTGCTCTTGACGTAGAGTAGCAATGTAAGTAGACTGACCGGTAGGCTCATAACAATCACGAAGAAAAGTCCACATCTGATGTGCATGATAAAAGTCAATAATATCTGCAGAAAGCTGCTCCTCTATACTAGCAGCAAGAATAGAAGCAGCACAAGCATCTTCATCTAACCATTTCCTATAGGCAACAAAGTGAAACTCATACTATGCCACATCGTCATCATAATCAGCAATTAATTTCTTCTTCGCAGTCTCATCTGCGCCACCAGGAATCACAGGCATGGTAGGAGGAGTAGGAAAAGCTGGACAAGATAAATCTCCAGTAAGAAACTCCCAAAGACGAAGACCACGCGTATGCAGCCGCACACGCTGAACCCAATCGCGATAATTGGTGCCATTGAAAAGCACCAGATATCGCACGATCTGCACACCACTCGACGAAAGAGCTGGCGGAGTATAAGACGCCATATTGAAACACCAATGACAAACAACAAGAAAAGAAGAATTCGATGAACGACGGTGAATTTTATGAGCAAGTGCAAAAATGCAGGAATGACGATTAATAGAAAAACCTAACCCTAATTCTGGCTATAAGCACTTGTATTCCATATGAGGGCTGTAAGCTCGAATATATACAGGTATAGGAATTAGAAATATGCACAAAACCCCTTATAGAATGAGAAAGTACAAAATGGTACATATACATCTAACACATTAAGCCATGTCAAACTATACAATGCTGGCGACACTTTTGGGCCTTCAACAATATCAAAATTGAGACTTAAAATTCAAACTAAACAACATATTCGTTGAACTAGAGAGGAATTGAATTTTTTGCAAAACCATATTCTTTTGCCCATTTTCAATCAAATCGACCACCTTCTTTAGGTATTTTTAAAGATGATCTTTTTTGCTCTACCATAGAGCGAAAATGCCATAGATTTTTGTCCTTCCAAAGAACACAATTGGCACATGGATGAGAAGGCTGAGCCACCTGCTGATCTGGATGACATTTGGAGTTGCGCCCTTTGCTTGTGCGAAAATCAACCGTGTTTGCGCTCTACGGTAGAGCGAAAAGGATTTCGCTTTTCAGAAGAATGTTCCATTTAAGTTAAGATCGAGAAGATCCATTCGACATTCCCTTGTATTGATTAGACACAAGAATTATTTTTTTGAGTTTTGATGAAGCTACAGTTACTTAGAATCAAGCAAGTATCAACAGCTCTTTTGCGTATGCGGGGGGAGATTCATTGTGTTATATATTGGCAGAACATATATAATAAGGAATTTTGAGTCTTGGGTTGATCAGGTGACACCCGGATTTAAACTAAAGGAAAAGGATTTGCAGTCATTTTTGCTTTTCAGAAGAACGCAAATATCTTGGTTGTTTTTCTCTTCACCAATGCGAAAATCTTTTAACAGAAGGTCTTAGTTTTGATTGATGCTTCTACTTCCTTTTTATTTTTGTATATTGAATGTTTTAGTAATATTTTTCTTTCTCTCATCTTTGGAAATAATTATTTTCATTGATTCTTTTGCTTGATTGACGTTTTTTTTTCTTTTTTTTATGCTTAGTATTTTATTAATAATTTTATATTTCTCAAATCTTTAGAATTAATCATTTTGATTTGCGTGTTAATCACGCTAATTTAAGATTTTGTCGTTTACATCAGTTATTTTCTCGTTATTGAATAACGAAAATTATAAGTGATAGGCGAAAATCATTTTCAAACTAGCGAAGGGCGAAAATATTTATGTAATTTCGCACTAGTGAAGAGTGAGACTACACCTATCATCCAGATCGACAGGTGAGTCAGTCTCCACAATCACGTGTGACTTGCGGTCAACTAAAAAGCAAAAATGGTGAGGCTTTTCACTCTTTTTTAGAGCGAAAAAAGGATAGAGTGGAAAAAAAACCAAAAGGGGTGGCAAATATGATTGAAAATGAAGCAAAGAAGATGATTTTGCAAAAAAATTCAAAATGATTACAGAAATGTTTTTGAAGAGAACCTCTCAAAATACTTCCGGATCTCCACAAGCCTGAATAGAAAGCATGTTAAAGTCTTAAATTCTTAGACCTCTTTCTGTTAAAATCTTGCATTGTGAGACATCAGTTTACACTAATCATGAATGCCAGTTCCATTGAAGCATAATTTCAAACACTCATTACTCATATATTACACTAT
>NQLW01000017.1:348749-420152 GCA_002312845.1 Kalanchoe fedtschenkoi | reverse complement strand
TGAGAGAAATTCAATTTTGTTTAATCTTTCTCTTCAATTTTTTACTTTCTCTTGTCAAATATTTTCACTTTCTTTCACTTCAAACTCAAGAACAAAATTGAATAGAGTAAACAGAACACAACTCTCACACATTTAACTAAGAGAAAAAGGGATAAAAAATTATTGTTGTGTTTTATTGAGAACGAAATATTTTTTATTTGTACAATAACTAAAAACGGAAAGTAATAGTATTTATATGTATTCTAAAAATATTCTATCTCTAATGCGAATTCTAAAGAATGTACATAGAATATTCAACGAAATGGGCCACGGTCAGTATTAAGCTCTACATGCTCCCCTAATCTTGGAGTGGCTCAAGATCGCAAACTTCAAACACATGTCGCAGTGCTGTCAGTTTCACCACCGACAATGTACGTCTTTGTAAGGGTGTTTGTTCTCTGCTCCTCTGAATAGACAAACTGCACAACAATCTTTCATTTTTCGACACACCCATGTTTAAAATGGAACTTTATATCAATATATTTGTTGCATATGTGGAAGACGGGGATTCTTCAGCAACGCAATGCAGATTTGTTATCAAACAACAGTTTCAACGTCTTAGGCTCTTTTTATGTCAACTCTCATAACAAGGCGCTCCTCAGCCACTTCACTTGGCATACAACTGTTGCTGCTTCCATGAACTCAATTCAACCATTTTATGTTTCTATGAGTTCTATGAAACCAAAAAGAAAAAAGGTTGTTATGATTATAGTCAATCAACACAATCAAACCTAATTGCTTCATGATTTTGTCAAAGAGCGTGTTCCAAGCCTGGCGCCTGCTGGAGCCCACCTTGCTGAGTTTGAGAAATATTGATTTGACATCGAGATGATAAGTTTCCTAGCTATAATTTGTTGTCAAGGCATATATCATCCATATAGTGTCAACCCTCGACACTGGTGCAATAATCTCTTCAAAAACAATACCTGGCCTCTAGACATAGACTTTTGTCACGAATTTTGTCTTGTGATTGGTCATTTCTCCATTAAAATCATTTTTTAAATTTGTACATCCATTTAAGCCTATTGAACTTGTTGCTGGCCGCCAGCGTCTTTTAGAGTCCACGTTTAGTTACTCTAGATAGAATCGATTTCCTTTAGCATGGCCTCCTCCAAAGCCAGACGGTCAGCAACCTCACGAAAGCAGGATGATATAGTTAAACTCCTCCCTCGGTGTGTTCTGCATGTCATCGATGTGTCTTGCTAAGCATGCCCTTTTTCGGTGTTCTCACTGCCTGATGACGATTGTAATGCTGTGTCAAGTGCGGCAGGATGTTCAGTCATCAATGTTTTGGATGTGGTGCATGAGTAGTTCTCGACTATAAATCCTGGGCTCATCATCGCATGCACCTGCATATGACCTCCATTTTACGTTCTCCTCAAATATCACATCATGATTTTGATGAGACTGCCATTGAGAGTCTCACACAAATAAAATGCATAACCTCACTAGCAAGTAGTAAGTCAATATCGATAACATAGCAAGTGCCCAAACCTGCAAAGTATAGTAACAAACAAAAGAAAAATAGAAATAAATGTTATATGGGGGAATTTTGATTGACTATACTCTGATATAAGCAAGACTTTTAAGAAGAAGAAAAAGAAACTCGCGGACAATCATACAGTTCATGTTGTTAACTTTTGATTGTGTTGATTAATGATACTAGGATAAATTCATGTGATGAATCTAACTCACTAAAATTTATGATCTCTACATCAAAATAATATGAAAAAGCGCAAAAAATTGCTTCTACCCCGATACCATCAGACCCTTTAGCCAAATATATGAATTTTATATGTCAACATGCAAGATCGAAGTATTAAAAAAATACACATTAATGATCAATGGAATGGAGTTTAGCCAAAAACACGCACATCATATGTTTATTTGCTACTCGAGTAATTATTACTGATCCAAACCTTCACAATTAGATCAGCGGTCGAAATCATGTAACAACATAATTATTCATTAGGTATACTATACAACAAAACAATTATGAAATTGAAGCTCAATAAACATTACATGTAAAACATGAATTTCATTAAGAACACAATCTCACAACAACATATCATAAGTTATTCAATCCGAACTGTAAAAGAGAATTTAGCCATGATTGACCATGAATAGACTTATCTTACAAATTCATACTAGGAGCCACATGTCATATTACACTGTTTTGTTATATTAAACTATTTATTAATTTTTTGAATTTGCTGATTATTGGTAGATGTGTTTAAATACTTAATTATAAGCAATAAACGGCATTTATAATTATAAAGCAACAACAGAACCTGTAAACTTCTTACATGGAAAGGATCACAGGTTCAGTAAAAAAAAGCAAAGCATACGTGACAAGAGAACCTGCTATAAAGTAAAGAGGTACACAACCAACAAGGTGTTGGCCTAATGGTATTGAGTGTTGTCAAACAACCCCAAAATTCTGGTTTCAAGCACTGTTGGTACCGCATTTACGCTTAGATACGCTGGAGGTGCGCGTGAGCTGACCCGCAGTGAGTATGGACGTACACTATCAAGGTGTAGGAAGTGTGCGGCCCTTGACCACCAAGATGAAAAATGGGGAACCACTATTGATCCTCTTAAAAAAAAAAGTAAAGAGATACACACTATGTTAAAGCAATGCTAAAGCACAATGCTTTAGAATAATATATTCTGCCTGTTAACTTCTTGGGACACGAAAGCTAATTATCTCTTACACTTGTTTGCAGTTAGTAAAATACATTCTCAAGCAACCGTTCTTGTTCATATTCGATCTTTGAATATGACTACTTTGGGTTCTTCGAGTAAAAATCATTAAATCCATGACCAAATACACAGCAATGCTGGTTACTTCCTAATTGTGAATCCTAATATAACACCAGGCATGAAGTGCTTCCCAATCAACTAAGACACAACATTTCAAGCCAGAAGAAACTCAAATTTATATAACTTGTCAAGTAAATCAGAAAGCAAGTTTTTCATTTAGCAAAAGTATTTCTAGCCATTTTCATGTCTATATCAATTAAATTTTTTGCCTCTTCAGAAAAAAAGTTTTCATTTGGTAAGCAAATTTTTAAACAAACAATGTCTACCAATCCTTTTATACACCAACTTAAGTCCATTAACGACATGGTATGAGACCGCACAACACCGAAACAGAATTATATTGTTTTTGAAGGGTCTCTACAACTTACATAGTTAGAACTCCTTTCCCTTAATAAAAGCCTCTCATCAGCTTCCACGTCTGACATTATCCTACGCTTTCCCAGAGACCCGAAACGTGAACACATCTTTAGGCTGTGTTTGGTTTGAGGAAAGTTACACGGAAAGGAAAATATAATGGAAAATGAATTCCTCCTAAAATTCATTTTATTTTCATCTTGTTTGGTTTGAAGTGGAAAATTTTGTAGAAAGTACTAAAACATTCTTTAAATTAAACAAATTTTCCTTCAAAGTTTCCATCTAACTTTTCATTTAGTTTTCCATTCCCAATTTTCCCTAAACCAAACAAAGAATTCCTTCGAATTTTCCCTCAGATTTTCCTTTCCCTTAAATTTTCCATAAACCAAACACAGCCTTATTATATCCACAAAATGAAGCCTTATAAAGGACAGAGGCAGCACAGCTATTGAATGTAATTCCTTCCTTCATATTACAGGCAAAGGATCAAAAGTAGAGTATACGAGACAAGAGAGAACCTGTAAGAAAGCAAAGAGGGACACCGCACCATGTTAGACAATGCTAAAGCACAATAATGCTTTAGAATAATATAGACTCCACCTGTTAATGTCTTCTTTAACCTCGTAAGTGAATTATCCCTTACACTTCTGCAGTTTTGGTATAACAAATTCTCAAGCAACCGTAGTTCTTCTTCTTCTTAGAATATGACATTTTTCAGAATATCGAATATATCATTTCATCCATGACCGACCACACAATGCTGGTGACACTTCTGGGGCCTTCAACAATATTTAGTTCGAAGTAGTACAGAGATGTTTTTGAAGAGAACCCCTCAAAGTACTTCCGCGATCTCCGCAAGCCTGAATCGAAAGCATGTTAATGTCTTAAATACTTGGACCTCTTTCCCTTAAAATCTTGCATTGTGAGACAACAGTTTACGTACCCTAATCATGAATGCAAGTACCACTGAAGCATAATTTCAAACACCTGGCACGCAGATTCCACAACATCGAAAGTCAGTCTAAAAACACAAACTTTAATCCACTGACAACAAGAAACCTCCCCCGATTCCGAATTTCGGTCGTATCTCACGTTGGCCCCCTTCTCTGGTTCCATCCGAGAACCTTCCTTGTTAGGCTCACTGCTCATATATTACACTATGGTTACTAGTTAGTTTTAGTTAGGAAAAAAAAAAGGAAATTGAAGAAAATTAATTGAGAGAAATTCAATTTTTTTGAATCTTTCTGCACACTTTTTTTCTTCTTTTTTCAAAACATTTCACTTTCTTTCATTTCAAACTCAGAAACAAAACTGAATGGAGTAAAGAAAGAGAAAGAGGAATAAAATATTATTGTTGTGTTTTATTGAAAGTGAAATATTATTTATTGTGTACAACAATCAAAAACGCAAAGTAATAGTATTTATATGTATTCCAGAAATATTGTCTCTCTTCTGTGAATTCTCAAGAATATACTACATAGAACATTCAACGAAATAGGTCACGGTCAGTATTAAGCTCTACATACGGACACTACATGCCAGTGATGCGATCTGGTGAAAAGCGAAGTAAATGGAAAATTGCAATTTAGATCAACTAATCATTTTATTAGTTTTTCAAAGTTTCCTTCAAAGATGTTTATAAAATTGAGTCATCAAAGCTACATTCAGAAATTGTCTTCCTTTCGTGTTGAATTCTTCATGGTATCCATCAATAGGTCTGTGTCAAAAGAAAATGACCAGCAAATTTCAAGGTAGCTAGTTGTGTCTAAATAAAGAATGACCTGCGTATGTGAAGGAAACTAATTGTTTGGGCATGCTCATTGAAAAAAAACTTTAAAGTGGATATATGTCATCTCATCTCACCCTTTTTATAAACTTTCTTTCTGTAAATCATTCATTCACATTGAAGAAACTTATCTTATAGCTCCGTATGGGGAGCAACGCATCACATTACACTTTTTTATTTTGTTGAATTAAACTAATTATTATTATTTTTTAATTTGCTAAATATTGATAAATGTGTTTATAAATACATTTTTAAATACTTAATTATAAGCAACAAACGATATTTATAATTATAAAGCGACAACAGAACCTGTTAACTTCTTACATGGAAAGGATCAGAGGTTCAGTTGAAAAAAAAAAAAGCAAAGTCTATATGACAACAGAACCTGTTATAAAGTAAAGCGGCAAAACACTGTTAAAACATTGCTAAAGCACAATGCTTTAGAATAATACATTCTATTGGTTAACTTCTTGAGTCACAAAAGTGAATTATCACTTACACTTCTCTGCAGTTGGTACAAGACATTCTAAAGCAACCATTGTTGTTCATATTCGATCTTTGAATATGACTATTTTGGATTCTTCAGAGTAATCATTAAATCCATGACCAAAAACACAGCAACACCGGTTATAGTGGATCGTAATATAAAACCAGGTATGGAATGCTTCCCAATCAACTGAGACACAACTTTAGAAGCCAGAAGAAATCTCAAACTTATATAGCTTGTCAAGTAAATAAGAAAGCAAGTTTTTCATTTGACAAGAGTATTTCTAGCCATTTTCATGTCTATCAATAAAAATTTTGCCTAGTCAAAAAATAATTTTTTTTTTTCATTTGGCAAACAAATTCTAAACGGACAATGTCTTCCAATTCTTATACACCATCTTTAATGCATTGACAACATGGTATGAGACCACACATGACCAAAAACTGAATTAAATCGTTTTTGAAGGGTATCTAAAACTTACAAAGTAAGAACTCTTGTCACAAGCTCAAACTTTTAATGAAGAGATGCAGCTAAAAAAATTTTGATTTTCGAACTTAAATTGGCAGAAAAATTATATGTTCTTCCATTCCATCAAGATTCACTTGTCCAATAAACTGTGATGCTACTTATTGTTTAAGTCCGTCTGTCGTTGCTAGGATTTTCTAATCGGAACTTTCAAGTTTCAATGACTGATGCAGCTTATGAAATTTCAATGGTCAATCTTTTGACAGCTGAAAGTTATCTTCTTTCCTTCTATCTGGGATCAAACTGTTATACCAATAATAATGCAACACCACATGTGGTTTAAGTCCATCTGAAGTTGTCTTGATACATTGTCCGTTGGGAAGTTTGGCACTTTCGCATATAGTCCAACTAAAAAGTACTAAGTACTAATGGTTAGAAACTACTCAGATAACAGAGTTTCTCTAAAATCTATGGCTGATAGAATTGTAACTATAGCACCAATTTGAAGTGTCTATGTATGATCACCTTTTTTCTGAGACATCACCATTGAAGCTTTTAGTGAATCACTACTTTTAGGCAAATAATTTCTAACCAAGCTTCTGTTTGATGAGAATTGCACATATTTTTTTTAAAAAAAAACAAGAACCTGGTTTATTGGAAGATGATTATTCCCAAGCAACCAGTGGCGGATGCATGGTTTGGTGAGTGGGGTCAGATGACCCAGCTAAAATTTTTTTTTTATCATTATATGTTGTATTTTAGGTCATGAAGTTCAAAAAATGTTATAGTTAACCCTCTTAAAATTAGAATGACCCATGTAAAATATAAAATATACCTTATATATACCTATAGAGTATCATTAGTTGATAATTGACCCCTCTGAATATCTTTCTTGGATCCGCCCCTGCAAGCAACCATTGTTCTCCATCTTCTTGATGTTAGAAGATGAGTTCTTTGGGACTCTGCAAGTCAAGTAAACACCATTCATCCATAAACAGCTACAGTGACTCCTACTCCTAGATCATAATATAAAACCAGATAAACATACCTTCCATACCAGAAGAAAGAAAACTCAAATGCTTTTCAATTAAGATTGCTCTGTACAATCTGGGGACTCAAGAGGCAACGAACACCATCAAGGCATCAATGCATCACCAACTTTTCATATTCACAACTATTGCTATAAAAGCAAACTTGTAAGACTTTAGTTAAATCTCACAACCAAACTATTCAGACTTGATTGGGAACTAGTAAACCCAAGTTAATCTACAATCTCATCAATGTTGTCTGGCAGTGGAAGTCACGAGAGTGAGCAACTGCAGAAGCAAGAAGAGGAAAATGATTTGCTGACATATGTGGTGAAGTCTGTCGCTGTAGTCGCTGGTTTTGGCTTGGCCGCTTACCTATTTGGGAGCGTGTTTTCTTCTGACTCCAGTAAAACAATGAAAGCTCCAGGAAGGGACATTCGCATATTCAGGGATGATTTTGCAGCCAATCTCTCCAAGTACATCCGCGTTCTCAGCAAGCCCTGAAGAGTGAGCAGTTCCAAAGGGAGCTCCAGTAAAAAAAGCATGCCAATCTCAGTCGTATCTCACATTCCGCCCCCTTCTCTGGTTCCGCCCGGGACCCTTCCTCGCCTTCCGCCCGTTCTGACAGCAGCAGCAGTAGCAGCACCAGGACAGTATCAGATCTATCGCAGCCACCACCAACTTAAACGACAGACAATGTCTACAAATCCTTTTATACACAAACTTAAATTCATTGACAACATGGTATGAGACTGTTGGGAAATATTGGAGAGAAACTTTGTAGGAAACTCACACCTTGCTAGGAATCTCACTCTTTATTTCTTGGATGATTACAAATGACTACATGAGGGGGTATTTATACTTGTTACAAAGGGAAATGGATGGCTAGGATGAAATTCATCCAATGGCTAGAAATAAGGACTCTAGAAAAATCTACTTCATGTAGGAGGATCCAAAGAGTTCTAGAGAACTCCACATCCTTCTCCTCTTCTCTTCATTTTTGGGCTCCACTTTTGGGTTCAATTTTTACTTATTCTTTAGCCCATGGACTTGGACATTGATATGTTCAATAAAGACAGCACAACACCGAAACTGAATTAAATTGTTTTTGATGGGTCTCTACAACTTAAATAGTTAGAACTCTTGTCACAAGCTCTAACTTTCAATGACCTCAGGATGCAGCTCATCAAATTTTGACTTTCGCTCTTACATTAGCAGAAAAATTATATGTTCTCCATTTCCATCAAGATTCACTTTTTTGTCCAATAACCTGTGAAGTTATTCATTGTTGAAGTCCGCCTGTTGTTGCTAAGATTTTCTAATCAGAACTTTCAAGTTTCAGTGACTGATGCAGCTTATAAAAAACTCAATGGTCAACAACCTTTCATTAGCTGAAACCTGAAAGTTATGTTCTTTCCTTTCTACAAGAATAAAATTCTTAGACCAACAATAATGCAAATATCCATAATGTGCCTTAAGAATATTCACAAAATATTCAACGAAATGGGTCAAAGTTAGAGTTAAGTCTAACATTTCTTGCTCTGCATCCATTCTAACAACACCACCAGGACAGTATCAGAACCATCGCAACCATCACCAGTCTTCGAGTTTCATCATCCCCGCGAACGGGAACTTCTTCTCTATCATGCAGAGCGCGAAAACCACTAGTCTGTCGTCCATGGCTACACTCAGTCGCAACTGTGGGTCGATCTGAGTAAGTGATGTGAATTACAGGGATGATTATAGACTGGTGATATTCATAATCTTCACTCATAAAGAAGAACTAACATTTGGTTCGCATATTCACATTGCAATTGAAATTGGGAGTTACTTTGCTAGATAAACAATGCAACATTGCGCTGTAAAAACCAATATACTATTCAATTTCGTCTATATGGCAACATCCATAGCTAATCTTTTTCTCCATGGAATGATCGCAAGATGGGCATTTCAGGCTCTCAACGGCTTCTCTGTTATCAGTATGAAGAACGATACGACGGCAAGCTTGGCCAGAAGACGTTCCCCTTGTCAGTTGTTCGATGTGATTCTGAAACTCTTTTACAAACTCCTTCGTCTGAACATCTCGTTCCCGCATTTCAAACTTCATGAATCCGTGTAACATTACGTCCCCGAGGCCATGGACCATCGAGTCCGAAGAGGGTGTTCTCAAGCAAGCCCAAGTCTCAGCAGATTTGTAGCTGAGCAGCTTCTTTACTTCGCCAAGGATGGGATCCGTGCCACTGTCTCTGGCACTGAATGATTGATACCTGGATATGAGAATGCTCTCAAGCCTAGTCCAAAAATAGCATACCTTTCTTAAGTCAAGAGAATAAGTCTGAGGATCGAGTTTTATATTTTCTCCTACGTAAATCATTTCCACCAAAATGCATGCATCAGATAATACTTTGCGCACTTGGGTGGTGAACTTTCTACTCCATTCGAAGTCGTTTCCTCCATATAAGATAACCCATTTTTCATCTTCAAGCTGATAACGCACAACAATAGAATGAGAAATATTACTTCAATAAAAAAAAGGTGCATGCTCATAAATGTTACCAATGAAGAGACTTCACCATGCGTGTTATGTTGGGGTCAAAATCGAAAACCAGAGAGTCAAGCCTAGTCTCAGCACTGTCCCACAAAGTCCGCTCTCTCAGCGGCGTGAACGGAAAAGCCTTGGATCCCCATATGTAAATCATGTGGATTACATTGGGATAAACAACATCACCGTCTTCATCAATCACAACTACAATCGGCCTCCTTTTGAACTTCCAGACTTGTCTAATAAAATTTTTAGTTTTTTCGCTGATAAAATTTGGATGTTCTACCATGTACCACAGCATCATTTGTAACAACGTGGCACATTTTTCCTCTGAGGATGTTGTCCACTGACCGCTCAGAATCGGTACCCATACAATCTCGTAATCTTGTTGCACCGATGTATTGGATTCAATATAAGTATCTCTCAAAAAAAGTATTTCATTGGAGGAAATGTCCAATCCAGAGATGAGCAGCAGGAGGATCTTGTCTCTCAATGTCGTTGACACCGAAAAGTCCTGATGATAATTTGTAAGAAAAGTAAAATGTGTCTGCAATAAAATTATTTGTGCAACTAAAATCGGACTCGAAGTATTGCGGTTGGAGAACTCACCATATGATTTCTATCACAGCGGCAAAGCTTGAGCTTGTCTGACCCTTCAGAGCGATCAAGTTGAGGTTGGTCAAATAACGCTATGAGAGCATAATAGCTGTCCCAGCCTTTTTTATTTGGTATTTCATATGCTCGTTTTATCTTCTCGTCATCTAAATTAACAACTTTAGTGAATTGACAATAATGGTAGTTTTATCTTCGGTGAACGGAGGTAAGTCTTTCATAAACACAAATCAGCTTTTGTGAATCTTGAATAACATATCTGAAATGAAGCATAATTTTACAATTAAGGAAACATATATAATTTCGAGATGCATAAAAGAATTTTAAGGACTGGACAAGTTAAATGGTACGTAAAGAAAACAAACCTACCCATTTTTCGGAAGAGCATTGCATTGAGATGAACATGAAGTGACACCGTACACGATCCAATACAGAGAAAGGCATACAAGATCATTAAATTCATCCATTAGACTTCCCGGACTGTATCTGCTACTTAGATCAATGAGAAGGAAACGAATCACTTCATTCACTTCTAACATGGCCCTGATGAGATTGTAGAGTGACTCCATAGATTTCCAACCGTCACTTGGCATTCTTACCGTGGAAGATAGCAATGAAATATAAATACGAAAACCAGTTTCGCAGTCAGCTGCATCCGTTTTTGCCTCCCCCCTCAACTTGCTGGTCAAACTCACAACTCTCTTCAAAACCATGTTTATATCTTCTTGTTCACTTGAATCCGCAAAGATAGATTTCAAAGCCAGAAGCCAGGCCCCATGTTCCACTGCAAATGATGTCAGAATCAGTATCAATATATTATCCACGAAGTATTTTCTTCCATGTGTTTCTAGCAAAAAGAGTGTCGATGTGTGCTCATCCATTCCGGTTGAGATTATCTGTCAAATTAAACGGAATTAGCATTTGCATGAAATGTTATCTGCTTTTCGTATCCTCTCTCGATCGTATCATCATTGAATAAAAATTCACTATTAATTAAAAAGTAGTAAATACATATGCAAAGATAGTATCTCCGCGCCCATGAGGTTTTTTTTACCTTCCTCAAGTAATGGTCGACCTCGTGAAAGTACTCTATGAGAGCCGGTTTCGAAATCATAGGATCCAGTTCGGCCTCCGTACTCTCTGCATGTCTTTCATCAGCTGATACACTAGGCGACGTCTGTTATGAATCAATCAAAATTAGAATAATGCTGAACGCGTTTAATTAACTAATTACCCCCGCAAACTGTTTAAGATAGATGAAATACGTACCATTTTCCAGCCATTCAATCTGAGTTCAGCGACATTTTTAAGAATGTATGAAGCAGTAGGGTAAACACTGTCAATGTACCGCCAAGAAGTGCACCACAAAATACTACTTTCTATGTCCACTCGCCCTCTGATATCCCGTAATAAAAGCCTCAACTCAGCTTCCGCGTCTGACATTATCCTACTACGTTACTACGCTTTCCCAGAGACACAGAACCGTAAACACCTTGAATAATATATCAACAAAATGAAGCCTTATAAAAGAACAGAGGCACCGCTGCTATTGAATGTTCCTTCCTTCATCTTACAGGTAAAGGATCAGTGGTACACTAACGCTCTGTCGGAAAATTTGATGGAAAATTAGAATGAGTATTTTGTTTGGTTTAGAGAAAATTAGTGACGGAAAAATAAATGGAAAGTTAGATGAAAAATCTGTTTAAATTAAAATAATGTTTTAATACTTTCTATAAAAATTTTCACCTCAAACCAAATAAGAGTAAAATAAGATGAATTTTTTGATGGATTCATTTTCTCTCTAATTTTCTTCGAACCAAACAGAGCCTAAAAGAAAAAGTGAAGTATACATAGCAAGAGAGAACCTGTTACAAAGTAAAGAGGTACACCACACCATGATAAAACGATGCTAAAGCACAATGCTTTAGAGCAATACACTCTACCTGCTAATATCTTGAGACTCGTAAGTGAATTATGTATCTCTTACACTACTGCAGTTGGTACAACACGTTCTTCCAATATGACATTTTTCGGACTATCAAAAACATCATTAATCCATGACCAATTATACAATATCAAAATTTGAGACTTAAAATTCAAATAAAACATCATATTCATTGAATTGGAGAAGGATGATTTTTTTTTGTAAACCCACATTCTCTTGCTCTTTTCAATCAAATCCACCACTCTCTTCAATTTTTTTTTCTTCAAAACTATCATTTTCGCTCTAACATAGAGCGAAAATGCCATAGATTTTTGTCCTTCCGAAGAACACAATTGGCACATGGATGAGAAGGCTGAGCCGCCTGCTGATCTGGATGACATTTGGAGTTGCGCCCTTTGCTTCTGAGAAAATCATCCGTGTTTGCGCTCTATGATAGAGCGAAAAGGATTTCACTTTTTAGAAGAACGTTCAATTTAAGTTAAGATCGAGAAGATCCAGTCGACATCCTCTCTCATTTTTGGAAATAATTATCTTCATTGATTCTTTTGCTTGATTGACGTTTCTTTTTTTTACGCTTTGTATTTTATTAATAATTTTATCTTTTTCAAATCTTTAGAATTAATCATTTTGATTTACTTGTTAATCACGCTAATTTGGGATTTTTTTCGTTTACATCAGTTATTTTCGCGCTACTGAATAATGAAAATTATAAGTGATAGGCGAAAATCATTTTCGAACTAGCAAAGGGCAAAAAATTTATGTAATTTTGCACTAGTGAAGAGTGAGACTACACCTGTCATCCAGATCGGCAGGTGAGTCAGTCTCGACAATCACTCGTGACTTGCGGTCAACTGAAAAGCAAAAATGGTGAGGCTTTTCACTCTTTTTAAGAGCGAAAAAGGATAGAGTGGAAAAAAAATCAAGAGGGATGGCGGATATGATTGAAAATGAAGCAAAGAAGATGATTTTGTAAAAAATTCAAAACGATTACAGAAATGTTTTTAAAGAGAACCCCTCAAATACTTCTGCAATCTCCGCAAGCCTCCATCGAAAGCATGTTAATGTCTAAAATACTTAGATCTCTTTCCGTTAAAATCTTGCATTGTGAGACAACAGTTTACACTAATCATCATAGTTATCAGAACCGGACCGGAGATCGAGCCGGCTAAGGTCCCGGTTCTCGGTTTTTCGGTTGAACCGGCGGTTCAAATCGGTTCGACCGTCGGTTTAATTACTTATAATAATTACAATATAGTAAGTGTAAGGTGATAATTGTAAATAATAGAACATTTTACTTAGATAACTTGTTTGGTTAAAGGTGCTGCCTAAACCATAGAGGGCTTAAGTTCTAGCCCTTGCACCTCCTATTGAATGTTATTCCTTCCTTCATCTTACAGGTAAAAGGATCAGTGGTACAGTAAAAGAAAAAGTAGAGTATACGTGACAAGAGAGAACCTGTTACAAAGTAGTTTAGGTGGGACACGCACCACGTTAAAACAATGCTAAACCACAATGCTTTAGAATAATAGAGAACTCCACCTGTTGATGTCTTCTTTAACCTCGTAAGTGAATTATCTCTTACACTTCTGCAGTTTTGGTACAACAAATTCTCAAGCAACCGTAGTTCTTCTTCTTCTTCAAATCTGACATTTTTCAGAATATCAAAAACATCATTAATCCATGACCAACCATTCAATGCTGATGCCGGTTTTGGGGCCTTCAACAATATATAAACTGAGACTTAAAATTGAAAATAAACAACATATTTAGTTTGGACCGCAATTGGGTGAGTGCTGGTAGTTAAGAGCCCATTTTGGGTTTCCCCTATCAAAAATTGAGACTGAAAATTCAAATAAAACAGCATATTCATTGAACTGGAGAAGGATTACGCTGATTTAAATGAGGACGCTACATTACATGCCGCTGATGTAGTGTGGTAAAAGGCGAAGTAAGCGAAAGAATGCAATTTACCTCGACTTATCATTTAGTTTGTCATAGCGTCCTTCAAAGATGTTTATAAAAACTAACTCGTCAACGCTACATTCAGAAATGTTCCGTGTTGAATTCTTCATGGTATCCAATAAACAATAGATCTGTCAAAATAAAATGACCTACAAATGTGAAGGTAGCTAGCTGTGTCTGTAAAAAAAAACGACCTGCAAATGGGAAGGAAGCTAGTTGTTTGGGCATTCTAATTGAGATAAACTTAAAAGTGGACTTATGTCATCTCATCTCACTATCCTTACAAACTTTTTTCATTATGTTATATTAAACTACTTATTAATTTTTTGAATCTGCTAAATATTGATACACGTGTTTACAATTACAAATAATACTTAATTTTAAGCAATAAACGGCATTTATAATTATAATGCGACAGTAGAACCTGTTAACTTCTTACATGGAAAGGAACAGTGGTTCAATTAAAAAAAGGCAAAGTATACATGACAAGAGAACCAGTTATAAAGTGAAGAGGTACAACACTACGATAAAGTGAAGAGAATCTGTTTAGGACTTTGCAAGTCAAGTAAACACCATCTGCCAAGAACACTTGGGGACTACAAGAGGCAATGAAACTCGAAATGACATTTGAGGACTCTTAGAGGCAACAAACACCGTTAATGCATCACCAACTTTTCACATTCCTTATCTCTGTTATATAACCAAACTTTTAATTCTAATTCTAAATGCTAAATCTACCAACACAAGATTCTTAACTAGTAAATCTAAGTTACTCCCTCTGTCGTCTTTTACATGTTACTTAACTGAATTTTTTTATCCACTTTTACTTGTCACTTAGCAATTTTCAATGCGTATTTAATATCAACAACTACCTTAAAATGTCAAACATTTATCACTTCTTTATCATAATCAATAAAAAAATCAATTATCACCAGTAACAATCTACCAATTTTACTTTTTACACGAATTTTTTGAAAAAAACATCAACCACCAACTCGTTAAATTTATTTAACCGCTAACATTTACTTCATCTTAATCTACTCAAATTAATCTTAAACTACATGTATTAGAGAGGACGGAGGGAGTAAGCTATAACTTGTGGCCGATGTCTGGCAGTGGTAGTCACAAGTGTAAGCAGCAGCAAGAAGAGGAAAACGTGCAGGTGATAGGTGTGGCGAAGACTGCAGCTGTTGGTTGGCTTGGTAGCTTACCTATTTGAGAGCTTATTTTCTTCTGATTCCAACAGAAAAACCATGAAAGCTCCAGGAAGGAACGTTCGCATTTACAGGGATGTTTTTGAAGAGAACCCCTCCAAGTACTTCCGCAAGCCCTGAGAAGTGAGAATTTCCAAACAAAGCTCCATCTACAACCAGAATCAAGCCACTTGAATAAAAAGCATGTGAGAATGCAGTTTGCACTCATCATGGATGCCAGTTCCATTGGAGCATAGTTTCAAACCCCTGACACGCAGATTCCACAACATCGACAGTCAGTCTAAATACACCAACTTTAATCCATTGACAACAAATCTGTCGAAATTACAACATCCCCAGATAAGCCAACCAACATTACAACACACCCAAACAAGAAAACTCCCCCGATTCCATATTTCAGTCGTATCTCACGTTGCGTCCCCTTCTCTTTCCTAGTTAGGCTCAGGACCCAGATATTACACCAATATTCAACAAATATTGCTGTTGTGATTTATTTTTATTAGTTTATATAATTGCTAAAAATAAAAAAAAAATGGTAATAATTTTAGATATTCTACAAATATTGTACCTCTATCTAAATAAAAATAGAACCTTTCTAAATCTTTTAGAAATGAAAATTATATTTATTGAGTATTCATAAGCTTATCTCCATAAAATTTCACCTGCAGAATAAACACAGAATATTCATTGAAACGGGTCGCAGTCAGTATTAAGCTCAACATCTTCCTTAGTCATGATGTGGCCGAAGATCGCAAACTTCAATCAGATGACGCAGTATTATCAGCTTCACTACTGGCAATGTCTTTGTCACGACGTTTGCTCTCTGCTCCTCTGAGTAGACAAAGTCCGCAACAATATGTACTTCTTCAACACACTCACATATAAAATAGAACCTTGTATCGATATGTTAGCTGCATTTGTGGAAGATAAAATTCTTTATCAAAGCAATAACAGATTTGTTATCAACAATCAAGTTCAACTTCTAGAGCTCTTCTCATGTGAGCTCCTCAACAAGTTCCAAAGTCACATAACTTGGCATTAAGTTGATGTTGCTGCTACGAACTCGGCATCTAAATGTGATAATGCAATTATTTTATGCTTTTGTGAGGTCCACAAGACGAAATTATCATTGATTTAAAACGTCATACCTCAGGTGCTCTTTCTGTCATCCATGTAGCCAACTAGATCACTGTCAGAGTATGTGATGATCAATTGTAGGCCTCTCTTGTTGGGGTACATTAACCCATAGTGAACTGTTGCCTTCAATTATTTGGGAATGTATTTGACCGTCTTATGATGCATCACGATTGGCTTTTCCAAGAATCTACTCGCCACCCTGTCAAGAAATGAGAGATCTAGCTTAGCCTCACCATTGGTGCATACACCTCTTCAAAAATAATGTTCTGCCTTTGGACATAGCCATTTGCAACTAGTATCGTCATTTCCTTGGTCACTTCTCTATTAAAGTCTCTCTTGAATTGGTGTACTCATTTAAGCCCAGTGAAGTTGTGCCTGGCCGACAACGTCTTTAGAGTCCACATTCAGTTCTTCTCGATAAACTTGATATCTTTGGTCATGGCTTCCTCCCAGGCTAGATGGCCTGCAACCTCACGAGAGCAAAATGGATCCTCAGTCTTAGCAAATATTGTCTCATCCTTTAAGTCATCATAATTTTTCTCTACCCTCGATGTATCCCACAAGATGTCATCAATGCTCTTGTACCGAACATGTCCCTCGTCATTGTCATTACTGCATGATGAGGCCGTGACGCGATGGTAAGTGCAGCAATATGTTCAGCCGCCGTTGTTTTGGATGCTTTGTACGAGCTGCTACTCGCGCTCTCATGATTGGACCCACATGTATCGCAGTAATATTTGGTGGAGCTAATGCAGCGCCGTACTCTGATAGTGTCGTGAGCACTGGCTCTCTTGTCAATCTCCTGAAAGATGACATCGAGACGCCAATTGGTGGCTCAATGTGTGCATAATCCTTGACTATAATGTTTGGGGGCGCATCGCCGCCTGCGCCTTCATACCACCTCCACTTCACTTTCTTCTCAAATATCACACCACGACTTTAATGAGACTGTCATAAGAGTCTCATGAAAATAAAATGCATAAAATCACTAAAACGTAGTAACTTAGAGTTGAATCTATAGGGATAGTGTGTAAGTCTGTAAAGTTAGTAATAAACAAAAGAAAAACAAAATATAATATTTGGAGTTTGGATTGATTGAAACCAACAGTTAAGAAAAAAATTTCAGAAAGGAAAAAAAGAAACCAATGGATAGTTATACATTTTAGGTTGCTAACTTGTGATTGTGTATGTTAATGATATTAGGGATAAATTTTTATGATGAACCAAACTTAACGAAATATATGGCCTCATAGATTAGAATACCATGACAAGGCGTAAACTATTGCTTCTACATTTATACCATCATATCTTTTAGCCAATGATATGAATTTTATATGCCAACATAAAAGATAGAAGTATAGAGGAAGAACATACCCATTAATGATTAATGGCAGGGAATTCAGTCTATGCAATCTAGCTCGTGTATACCTAGAGTATGTTGACCACATAAACTCATATTCTATAATTTTGTTTGCTACTCAAAAAAATATTATTCGCCCTGGCCGTTACAATTATATAGTGGTAGAAATCATACACCAATGCAATCATTCATTAAGTTTATCATGCAACAAAGCAATCATCTAATTGAAGCTCAAAAAACATAACATGCAAAACATGAGTTTCACTAAGAAAGTAATCTCACAACTGCATATCACAAGTTATTCAACCCGAACTGTACAAGAAAATATAGCCACAAATGACCATGGAAAACACTAGAAAGAGATAAGTTGGAAAAACATTACTAACCAAACTTGCTTCTCCGCTTGACTCCTTCTCCTGTTGACCTCCATTGACAATATTAGCTCGAGACGCTATGAGATTTTTGGACTCCAAAGAAGAGAGAGCCTCTGATTGAGATTGATTTTGAAAGAGGGGGTGAGACCCTTATTATATAATAGATTTCCAAGCTCTAATCTAAGTAATATTAGGACTACTCTCTTTGGAAGGTCTTCTTGACGTGTTGCCTATAGTGTATCTCTCTAATATCTAAGAAATCTTGGACAAATTCGGACTTACAATGAATAGAAATCGGAAAACAAATTTGAGTTAAAGTTTGGAAAGATTCAGGACCTCGATTTTGTTTGCATTACTGGCACAAATTTTTGCGAATTAGACTTTGATTTATATTAGAAAATTAATGATCTATGTTTCCTATTATTATAATAATTTGATTTATCAAAATCGGACAATGGATGCAGAATTTATGGCTCGTGAAAGTTTCTAAGTTTTACTGTCTCAAATTTTAGAAACAACTGCTGACCAAACGTAGATCTATAGTTGTTCGTGTGCTCGGCCAAGCGCTCAACTGCCACGCCAAAGCTCGGTCTGTGCGTGGGCAGAAGTTAACATGTTTTGCTCAATTTTGCCAATTTCTACACCATTAGAACTCCCTTTTTAACACATTTTAACATTAAAATCTGAATTGTCATAAAATATGAAAATTTAATAAAATCATTAGTTTAAATTCTTGAATGGTCTAAAATCCATAGGCGGTTTTGCAGGGACACCGCATGTCGTAGTTAGTCTTTTTAAAACTTGACCGGCACATTCATGTTCTTGAGCAAGGAGCTCGCCATTGCAATCACAGTCTCATTTCTTCGCTCCATCATTCTATTCTGTTGTGGCGTGTATGGAACAATGCGGTGCCGCTTGATTCCTTCTCGCTTAACTTGTAAGAAATCTGCATTAGTTTGTGGAAATCACCTTGTTTAAAATAATCATTAGATGATCTACATCATTTTTTAAAAATCACATTGCTTAAATTATATGTCACTCACATCTATATAAGGAGGTCTATACCTCTCATTCAAGTGTGTCTCAAATGCGTGCCTTAAGGTGCTACAACATCGCACAATACTTCAATGTCCGTTTACAAGTTTCAAAAGAGCAGTGGATAGTGAGGGAGCACGTCTCAGAAAGGTCCAGAATCTGTTTGTTAGAGCGTTCTTTATTAAACTTGTCATGTACTTTTCTATGACCACACGTGGCTAATCCCCTTGTGTTGTTCAAGTAATGTGACTTGTTGATCATTGTTCTAGGATATTTTGTACTTAATAAGTTCTATTTTGATGTTATGTTTACTGAGATTAATCTTATGGATGTTGTTCAATAGCATAGCCTGACAATCTATGTTACCTTACAAATATTCTACAACTGATTTAATTATGAGGGTTAGGGCTAATACCAACTAATCGAGTACCAAATAAACATAAATTTTTGTGCATGTTTTTGTAAATATATTTTTGATTGTATAATAAGATCTGCATATTTAGATTGAATTTCCTACAACAGTAGCTTAAGTTCATGTGTCTTTCATCTAGGATGACAATCTAATTTTCATGATGACATATAGAATTCATATCAATGGCTAAAAAGTACGTTGATTATAGAGAATGAGCGATTGTATATGGCTAGTCACATTACCATGGCTAATAAGTGTGTATATGTTTGGTAATTTCAATTCATTGCCGGAGTTTCATCATTAGCATCAATTTTACAAGTCAAGTCACCTGAACTACATGTTTTTTTATTGATCTATCTACTTACCGTGCAGGTTGAGTGATTATCCTCACTTTTCAAATCTAAAACCCCTCCAAAGTTGAGTCTTTTCATTTTTTTGTGTATCAGTTACTAATTTTTTGGATGCTAAGGTCTAAGGATTGACCATGTACTTGTTATTAGGTAATTAGCCAGGAGTGTATTTTGTACTGCATAAGACAGTTCAACGATGGTTTTATCAGTAACTGGCTCTGTTGTCAAGGTACCAAATCTTTATTGATGTCTCGACGCGTTCCACAAAGTGCAGCTTTGAACATAACTTTTCTTTGTTGAGATAGGCGACGTCTTGCCATTTATTTGCATAGATGTTGCTTCCTCTAATAGGAAAAATATTAATGTTGGCTCGGTGTCAAGAATACACATGACATGTGTCTCCCCCGCCTTTGTCCATGTCTTGCACTAATTCACCCAGTGTCTCATCTTATCACATTTTTATAATCGAATGTGACTCTTGTCGTGGCCTCCGAGCTGCCTGCCCATCTTGGCCTATACAACGCTATGGCCATCTTGTCTCTGCCTCTTCCACAGCACGCTGACAATTGCCATTGGTACCCTCATATGCTAGGTGTGTGTGCTCTTGATGAAGGAAAATTTGTAATAAAATTAGATGGAAAATAGAAAAGAAAATTTGTTTAAAATAAAGAATGTTTTAATATTTTTCCACCATTTTTCACATCTAACCAAATAAGAAAAAATATGATGTATTTCAGGGGGGAATTTACTTTTCTCCAAATTCTCCACTCCGCCAAATTCCCCTATATCAAATCGAACTTCAACGAAGCATTTGGCCAAATAGCCTCTCATAGTTGCAAGTGAAATGAAAAAAGTGAAGGAATTTTATTTACTCTAGAACTAAATAGATTTTTCAGGGGAAATATCAACGAGATAAAAAAGCACCAATCACATATCCATGGACGCTCAAGAGCTGTTTTGACATGTTGTACTATGGAGAGATGTCGATAATTTTACAAAAAAATTATGAATCTTTAATTGTAAAAAAGACATTTTGTAAAATTAAAAGAAGTATATACTATATAACTGCAATTTTAATCATTATACAATAGTTGATTTATACCTTAATAATTCATATGTCCAATTAATAACAAATAAATCAGACTTCTCAATTACCATTCATAGAATAAAAATAAAATAAAAAAATCATTTGACAGAACACTTAATACAAAAAAAAAAAAAACTAACATATTAATAAAGTCCAATAAAAGCATTAAGACAACAACGACTGTTTCTATATTCACCTTGCACAATAAACTAGATCCACCTTGAACAATAAACTAGATTCATTTTGCTAGATAAAACCAATATACTATTAGATTTCATTTGTATGGCAACATCCATAGCTAATATTTTTCTCCATGGAATGATCACAAGATGGGCATTTCAGGCTCTCAACAGCATCTCTGTTATCAGTATGAAGAACTATACGATGGCAAGCTTGGCAGTTGTTCGATGTGATTCTGAAACTCTTTTGCAAACCCCTTCGTCTGAACATCTCGTTCCCGCATTTCAAACTTCATGAATCCTTGTAACATTACGTCCCCGAGGCCATGTACCATCGAGTCCGAAGAGGGTGTTCTCAAGCAAGCCCAAGTCTCAGCAGATTTGTAGCTGAGCAGCTTCTTTACTTCTCAAAGGATGAGATCCGTGCCACTGTCTCTGGCACTGAATCATTGATACCTAGCTATGAGAATGCTCTCAAGCCGAGTCCAAAAGTAACATATCTTTCTTAAGTCAAGAGAATAAGACTGAGGATCGAGTTTTATATTTTCTCCTACGTAAATCACTTCTGCCAAAATGCACGCATGGGATGATACTTTGCGCACTTGGGTGGTGAACTTTCTACTCCATTCGATGTCGTTTCCTCCGTATAAGACAACCCATTTTCATCCGTATAAAATTTTTAGTTTTTTTGCTGATAAAATTTGGATGTTCTACCGTGTACCATGGCATCATTTGTAACAACTTGACACATTTTTCCTCTGAGGATGTTGTCCACTGACCGCTCAAAATCGGTACCCAGACAACCTCGTAATCTTGTTGCACCGATGTCTTGGATTCAATATAAGTGTCTCTCAAAAGAATTACTTCATTGGAGGAAATGTCTAGTCCAGATATGAGCAACAAGAGCATCTTGCCTTTCAATGTCGTAGATATCGATAAGTCCTGTTGATAATTAGCAAGAAAAATAAATGTCTGCAATAAGATTATTTGTGCAACTAAAATTGCGTGGTAATAAATAACGGTTAAAACTCGTCATTTTAGGTATTCAACTTATTACCACGATTTTCATCAACAATCATGGCAATATGCTAATTAAATAAAATACTTTCCTTTTAATTAGTCTATTACCGCGCTTATTGATGAAAAGCGTGGTAATAGGTTAAGTAAATAAAATATTTTCCGTTTCAATTAAAATTTTTTTATCACGATTTTCTTTTAAAATTAAGGTAAAAAATTTAATAAATATTTTTACTAAGCTATCACGTTACGAACCTATTATTGTCAACTCAAATGAAATAAAATAAAATTTAATTACCAATATAACCACGCTTGTAATAATAAGCGTGGTAATATATGACTTTATCACCACGCTTATGATAAAAAGCGTGGTGATAATTAATATTTTTACCACGCTTCTTGCTAAGAAGCGTGGTAATAGTACTCAAATGGTTTTTTAAAAAAAAAATCGTAATCTTACATAATGTTGATGATTGTCACTTATTAAAAATAAAAATAATTTATAAATTAATGATGCCGTTATGAGGTAAATCTTAAATCCTAAAGGTTAGATCATACATCTATAACACTTAACAACATGCATAATGTATAGTCTACATATATATCCTATAAATGGCATTCTCAATATTATTAACTTACAAACCAAAAACTCACTTAATTTTGTTATTACATGTGATATATTCAATCTCATTAACTTACAAATCATGAAAAATCACTTATTTATAATTACATGAAAACAAAAACAAAATAAAATTGAATTACAAATTACCACGCTTTTAATCACAAGCGTAGTAATAGGTTTACTTATCACCACGCTTGGGACAAAAAGCGTGGTGATAAATCAACCTTTTACCACGCTTGTTTCTAATAAATGTGGTAATAGGTACTTAAAATGATTTTTTAATATATTTATGAATGTTACGTTAATTAAATTGATGCTACTATTGTATGAGTTGGTATGGCTGACCATCAAATTAGATTGATGCTACTAATTAAATTCAATCAAATTTATGAATGTGACTTTTTAATAGATTGTCATCTTATCCTACTATTGTAGCACTTGAGCTACTAATCGAGCTAACACCAACTCCAGATTGGATAAGATCTGCATATATAGATTGAATTTCCTACAATAGTAGCTCAAGTGCATGTGTCTTTCATCTAGGCTAATATTCTAATTTTCATGATGACATATAGGATTCATGTTAATGGCTATAGGATAAGTTGACTATAGAGTATGTACGATTTTATATTGCTAGTCACATTACCATGGATGATAAGTGTGTATATGTTTATTAAATTCACAATTATTATCGGAATTTCATCATTAGCATCAGTGATCAACATTTGTTCACAAGTCAAGTCATCTGAAGTACATGTTTGTTTACTGATCCTTCTACTTACTATGCAGGTTGAGTGATTGTCCTCACTTTTCAAATCTTAAACCTCTCCAAAAGTTGAGTCTTTCTATTTTTCTGTGTATGAGTTACTAACTTTTTAGATATTTAGTTTTAAGAATCGATCATGTACTTGCTATTAGCTAATGAGCGAGGAGTGTAAATTTTATTTGCATAAGAAAGTTTAATGACAGTCTTATCAGTTACTAGCTCCATTGTCAAAGTACCGAATCGTCATTGATGTCACGACGCGTTCCACAAAGTGCGGCTCTGAACACACCTTTTCTTTATTGAGATAGACGACATCCTGTCATTTTTTTGCATCGATGTTGCTTCGTCTAATATGAAAAATATTAACATTGGCTCAGTGTCAGGAATACGCATGAGACGTATCTTCCCCGCCTTTGTCCGTGTCTTGCTCTAATTCACACAATGTCTCATCTTATCGCAATTGTATGATCAAACGTGACTCTTTTCGTGGCCTCCGTGCTGCCACACCCACCTCAGCCTCTGCAACACTGCGGCCATCTGGCCTCCTCTGACGCGCTCTTATGGCTTGCCTATATTCAAGGAGTTGCCACCCTCATTCTTCAACCGCACCTCCTATTCGATTTGAGTAAGTAAAAGCAGGCAATTGCCATTCGTGCCCTCATATGCTTGGTGCGTGCACTCCTCGTCAATTTTTAGATGACCTACCACTTCTTTAAACGTCAAAGTCTTAAGGTCATAAATTGCTTAATGCCCACATCATGTTCAAGAAGCGATCTGACAATGTGAAAGTAGTTGCTTAACATGGGCAACATCATTGAAAGTTACGGGCTGATTATCATACCTAACTAACATACATGTGAGCTTGCTGGCGGATTAGTCAGAGGTTTTCCACTCTTGCATGCACCGGACGTTGCAGCCTCCCATTCTTCAACGCATGTTGTCGTGGCTCTTTGACGCACTCTGCATTGTCGAACCTCAATTTCAGCCGTTCTCATGCCTTCATAGCCGTTCTTTTTTATCACTTGAAAAAGATGTGACTTCACCTCCTTGTACTATTTTCGTGTCGATGATCTTACTGTTCGCCAATTTGACTGCGCCTTAGAAGCCCTGATCTTTCATCAGTGCTTGCAACCAAAATATCGAACTGGTGCAATTCGTTGTAGTTAGTTGTGGGTACATGAACAACTCACTTGCTCTCCCGGAAGGCAACTCTGCGAGCAATGAGAGACATTGTATTGGACTGAACGTACTTTGGTGTAAAACCAATTTTTATTTTACGTTTTTATTTTTATTCTATCGTAATTTTTTAAAATTTTTTATTTATTACATTGTCGGGAGTGCAGTGGATCATTAATTTAGTATAAAAAAAATGCAAATGAAAAATTTCATAGAAAAGAAAGAAAATTATATTAAATAGAACTATGGAAGGTGAGAGATGATTTTGAATATCAATAAATTTAGTGCGGGTTTGATGTAATTAAAAGTCTAAAATTCAAATGTATGTTTGCAATAATATCAAGCATAAAAATAACCCACAATTTTAAATTATTTTTTCAATTATTTTATATATTATACTGTCGAAAAAGCAGCTGATCATTAATATAGTATAGAAAGACTTTAAAGTGAAGAAAACTCATAAAAATAGAGAGAGAAATGTATCAAATAGAACTGTGGAGGGTGAAATGTCTTTGATTATCAATGAAAATTGATCTATTTTATGGGATTCTGATGCTATTGTAGCCGCCAGTAAAATTTTCCAATAAATTTATGATTTGTGCTTCCAATAAAAATTAAATTTAACATTTTCTGGTTATATATCACTATATTTTTAGCATACTCATACATTGTGTTTAGTTTAGCGAAAATTTGGAAAAAAGAAAAATTTGTCGAAAACTAAGAAGGAAAATTTGTGAGATGATGAGAAGGAAAGTTTGTTAGAAATTTAGATGAAAAATAGAAATAAAAATTTATTTAAAATAAATAATGTTTTAACATTTTCCACCATTTTCCACCCCTAACCGAACAAAAACATATGATAAATTTCATGGAAGAATTCACTTTCCTCCAAATTTTTCTTTCCACTAAATTTTCTTTAAATCAAATCGGACTTCAATGAAGCATTTTGTCAAATAGCCTCTCATAGTTGCAAGCGAAATTAAGAAAGTGAAGGAATTTTATTTACTCTAGAAATAAATAGAATTTTCCGGGGAAATATCAACATGAAAAAAAAAGCAGCAATCACATATCCATAGACGCTCAATTAATTGACGTCTTGTACGTGTTGTACTTTGGAGATGTATTGATAGTTTTAAACCATTTTATGAATTTTTAGTTATGAAAAAGACATTATGTAAAATTAAGAATTGAATGTTGTATGAAAATTTTAATAATTTTAGTGGTGGTTAGATCGCCTTTGATTATTAAATGATTAAAATATAAATTTATTCTAACATATTTTATTTATACATATGTAGCATGACATATAATAGAAAATAAAAAAATACTAGTAAAAGAAATATATACTATATCAAAGCAATTTTAATCATTATACAATAGTTGATTTAGACCTTAATGATTCATATGTCATATTAATAACAAATAAATCAGATTTCTCAATTATCATTCATAGAAAAAAAATAAAAAATAAAAACTAAAATAAAAATAAATCATTTCACATAACACTTAGTACAGAAAGAAACTAACATATTAATAAAGTCCAATAAAAGCATTAAGACAACAACGACTGTTTCTATATTCACCTTGCACAATAAACTAGATTCACCTTGAACAATAAACTAAATTCATTTTGCTAGATAAAACCAACATACTATTAGATTTCATCTACATGGCAACATCCATAGCTAATCTTTTTCTCCATGAAATGATCGCAAGATGGGCATTTCAGGCTCTCAACAGCATCTCTGTTATCAGTATGAAGAACGATGCGACGGCAAGCTTGGCTAGAAGACGATTTCCTTGTCAGTTGTTCGATGTGATTCTGAAACTTTTTAGAAAACTCCTTCATATGAACATCTCGTTCCTGCATTTCAAACTTCATGAATCCTTGTAACATTACGTCCCAGAGGCCATGGACCATCGAGTCCGAAGAGGGTGTTTTCAAACAAGCCCAAGTCTCAGCAGATTTGTAGCTGAGCAACTTCTTTACTTCTCCAAGGATGGGATCCGTGCCACTGTCTCCGGCACTGAATGATTGATACCTAGATATGAGAATGCTCTCGAGCCTAGTCCAAAAATAGCATACCTTTCTTAAGTCAAGAGAATAAGATTGAGGATCGAGTTTTATAATTTCTCCTACGTAAATCATTTCTGCCAAAATGCAGGCATCAGATAATACTTTGCGCACTTGGGTGGTGAACTTTCTACTCCATTCGATGTCGTTTCCTCCGTATAAGATAACCCATTTTCCATCTTCAAGCTGATAACACACAACAATAGAATGATAAATATTACTTAGATAAAAAAAGGTGCATGCTCATAAATGTTACCAAAGAAGAGACTTCACCATGCGTGTTATGTTGGGGTCAAAATCGAAAACCAGAGAGTCAAGCCTCGCCTCAGCGCTGTTCCACAAACTCCGTTCTCTCAGCAGCGTGAACGGAAAAGCCTTGGATCCCCAGAT
Organism: Kalanchoe fedtschenkoi; assembly: GCA_002312845.1. Taxonomy (NCBI): domain Eukaryota; kingdom Viridiplantae; phylum Streptophyta; class Magnoliopsida; order Saxifragales; family Crassulaceae; genus Kalanchoe; species Kalanchoe fedtschenkoi. The sequence goes on along the minus strand of NQLW01000017.1, from coordinate 392,916 downwards.
GTACATCTTGTGGATTCCATTAGGACAGACAACATCACCATCTTGATCAATAGCAACCACAATAGGCCTCCTTTTGAACTTCCAGACTTGTATAATAAAAGTTTTAGTTTTTTCGCTGATAAAATTTGGATGTTCTACCGTGTACCACGACATCATTCGTAACAACTTGGCATATTTTTCGTCTGAGGATGTTGTCCACTGACCGCTCAAAATCGGTACCCATACAATCTCGTAATCTTGTTGCACCGATGTCTTGGATTCAATATAAGTGTCTCTCAAAAAAAGTATTTCATTGGATGAAATTTCTAGTCCAGATATGAGCAGCAAGAGCATCTTTCCTTCCAATGTCGTATATATCGATAAGTCCTGTTGATAATTAATAAGAAAAGTAAATGTGTGCAATATGATTATTCGTGCAACTAAAATTGCGTTTCGAGAGAACTCACCATATCATTTCTATCACAGCGGCAAAGCTTGAGCTCGTCTAACCCTTCAGAGTGACCAAGTTGAGGTTGGCCAAATAACGCCATGAGAGCATAATAGCTGTCCGGGCCTTGTTTGTTTGGAATTTTTTATGCTTCTTTTATCTTCTCGTCATCTAAATTAACAGCTTTAGTGAATTGACAATAATGGTAGTGAAAGGAAAATAAAGAAAGAAAGTTGAATAAAAAGATGAGATTTTCATTCCAACCCTCGAATTGCTCCAGTTTTTTCTTGAATTTCTGAAGCCTTCGGTGAACGGAGGTAAGTTTTTCATAAACATAAATCAGCTTTTGTGAATCTTGAATAACATATCTGAAATGAAGCATAATTTAACAATTAAGGAAATAACGTGTAGGGAGACCAAACATGTATTATTTTCAAGATACATGAAAGAATTAAGGACTGGACAAGTCAATGGTACGTAAAGAAAACAAACTTACCCATTTTTTGAAAGAGCACTGCATTGAGATGAACATGCAACAACTCCATGTACGATCCAATACAAAGAAAGGCATAGAAGATCATCAAATTCATCCGTTAGACTTGTATCAACGACAAGGAAACGAATCACTTCACTCACTTCTAACATGGCCCTGATGAGATTGTAGAGTGACTCCATAGATCTCTGGCATTCTTACCGTGGAAGATAACAATGAAATATAAATACAAAAACCAGTTTCGAATTTAGCAGCATCCGTTTTTGCCTTCCCCCTCACAGTGCGGGTCGAACTCACAACTCTCTTCAAAACCATGTTTATATCTTCTTGTTCACTTGAATCCGCAAAGATAGATTTCAAAGAAAGAAGCCAAGCCCCATGTCCCAGAGCAAATGATGTCAGAATCATTATCAACTTATTATTGACGAAGTATATTCTTCCAAGTGTTTCTAGCAAAAAGAGTGTCGATGTGTGCTCATTATCCATTCCGGTTGAGATAACTCGTTCCATTATCTGTCAAATTAAACGGAATTAGCATTTGCATGAAATGTTATCTGCTTTTCGTATCCTCTCTCGATCGTATCATCATTGAATAAAAATTTACTATTAATTAAAAAGTAGTAAATACATATGCAAAGATAGTATCTCCGCGCCCATGAGGTTTTTTTTACCTTCGTTAAGTAATGGTTGACCAGGTGAAAGAACTCTATGAGAGCCGGACTCGAAATCATAGGATCGAGTTCGGCATCCGTACTCTGTGCATGTCTTTCATCAGCTGATGCACTAGGCGACGTCTGTTATGAATCAATCAAAATTAGAATATTGCTGAATGCGTTTAATTAACAAATTACCCCCGCAAACAGTTTAAGAAAGATGAAATACGTACCATTTTCCAGCCATCCAATCTGAGTTCAACGACATTTTTAAGAATGTACGAAGCAGTAGGGTAAATACTGTCGGTGTCCAGCCAAAAAATGGACCACGGAATACTACTTTCTGTGCCCAATTGCCTCCTGATATCCCCTAATAAAAGCCTCTCATCAGCTTCCGCGTCTGACATTATCCTACTACGTTACTACGCTTTCCCAGAGACACAGAACCGTAAACACCTTGAATAATATATCAACAAAATGATGCCTTATAAAAGAACAGAGGCACCGCTGCTATTGAATGTTCCTTCCTTCATCTTACACGTAAAGGATCAGTGTGTTTGGTTTAGGGAAAATCTGTGGGAAAGAAAAATTTGATGGAAAATTAGAAACAATATTTTGTTTGGTTTAGAGAAAATTAGTGATGGAAAAATAAATGGAAAGTTAGACGGAAAATAGGATGAAAATTTTGTTTAAAAATTAAAGAACGTTTTAGTACTTTCTATTAAATTTTCCACCTTAAACCAAACAAGAATAAAATAAGATGAATTTTTTGATGAATTCATTTTCTCTTTAACTTTCCTCAAACCAAATACAGCCTAAAAGAAAAAGTGAAGTATACATAGCAAGAGAGAACCCTTTACAAAGTAAAGAGGTACACCACACCATGTTCAAACGATGCTAAAGCACAATGCTTTAGAGCAATACACTCTACATGCTAATATCTTGAGACTCATAAGTGAATTATGTATCTCTTACACTACTGCAGTTGGTACAACACGTTATTTTTCAAAAACATCATTAATCCATGACCAACTATACAATATCAAAATTTGAGACTTAAAATTCAAATAAAACATCATATTCATTGAATTGGAGAAGGATGATTTTTTTGTAAAACCACATTCTCTTGCTCTTTTCAATCAAATCCACCACTCTCTTCAATTTTTTTTCTTCAAAACTATCATTTTCGCTCTAACATAGAGCGAAAATGCCGTAGATTTTTGTCCTTCTGAAGAACACAATTGGCACATGGATGAGAAGGCTGAGCCGCATGCTGATCTGGATGGCATTTGGAGTTGCACCCTTTGCTTGTGCGAAAATCATCAGTGTTTGCGCTCTATGATAGAGCGAAAAGGATTTCGCTTTTCAGAAGAACGTTCAATTTAAGTTAAGATCGAGAAGATCCAGTTGACATCCTCTCTCATTTTTGGAAATAATTATCTTTATTGATTCTTTTGCTTGATTGACGTTTCTTTTTTTTTACGCTTTGTATTTTATTAATAATTTTATCTTTTTCAAATCTTTAGAATTAATCATTTTGATTTACTTGTTAATCACACTAATTTGGGAATTTTTTTCGTTTACATCAGTTATTTTCGCGCTACTGAATAATGAAAATTATAAGTGATAGGCGAAAATCATTTTCGAACTAGCGAAGGGCAAAAAATTTATGTAATTTCGCACTAGTGAAGAGTGAGACTACACCTGTCATCCAGATCGGCAGGTGAGTCAGTCTCGACAATCACGTGTGACTTGCGGTCAACTGAAAAGCGAAAATGATGAGGCTTTTCACTCTTTTTAAGAGCGAAAAAGGATAGAGTCGAAAAAAAATCAAGAGGGGTGGCGAATATGATTGAAAATAAAGCAAAGAAAATGATTTTGTAAAAAATTCAAAACGATCACATAAATGTTTTTGAAGAGAACCCCTTAAAAAACTTCCGCGATCTCCGCAAGCCTGAATCGAAAGCATGTTAATGTCTTAAATACTTAGACCTCTTTCCGTTAAAATCTTGCAATATGAGACAACAGTTTACACTAATCATCATAGTTATCAGAACCGGACCGGAGATCGATCCAGCCAAGGTCCTAGTTTCTGATTTTCCGGTTGAACCGGTTGTTCAAACCGGTTCGACCGCCGGTTTAATTACTTACAATATAGTAAGTGTAAGCTTATAATTGTAAATAATAGAACATATTACTTAGACAACTTGTTTGGTTAAAGGTGCTGCCTAAAACATAGAGGGCTTGAGTTCGAGCTCTTGCACTTCCCTATTATTTAAAATAATTTTAGATTTAATTTAACCTTAATTAAGCCATCAGTTACACTCAATCGGTTCAATCAGACCAATCTGGTTCACCGATTTTGTAAAAAATCGGCCGGTTTATTCGGTTTTTTTCGATTCAATAAGCAACATGATATTATTTTCAAATCGTACCGATACCCGGTTCGATTCTGATAACTATGCTAATCATGAATGCAAGTACCACTGAAGCATAATTTCAAATACCTAGCACGCAGATCCCACAACATCGAAAGTCAGTCTAAAAACACAAACTTTTAATCCACTGACAACAAGAAACCTCCCCCAACTGAAAATTCAACGAAATGGGCCACGGTCAGTATTAAGCTCTACATACAGACACTACATGCCGCTGATGTAATGTGGTAAAAAGTGATGTAAATGGAAAATTGCAATTTAGCTCAACTAATCATTTAGTTTGTCAAAGTTTCCTTCAAAGATGTTTATAAAATTGAGTCATCAAAGCTACATTCAGAAATTGTCTTCCTTTCGTGTTGGATTCTTCATGGTATCCATCAATAGGTCTGTGTCAAAAGAAAATGACCAGTAAATTTCAAGATAACTAGCTGTGTCTGTAAATAAAGAATGACATGCATATGTGAAGGAAACTAATTGTTTGGGCATGCTCATTGAAAAAAACTTAAAAGTGGATATATGTCATCTCATCTCATTCACATTGAAGAAACTTATCTTATAGCTCCGTATGGGGAGCAACACATCATAGATCATATTAAACTTTTTTATTTTGTTGAAATAAACTAATTATTATTATTTTTTAATTTTCTAAATATTGATAAATGTGTTTATAAATACATTTAAATACTTAATTATAAGCAGCGAATGACATTTATAATTATAAAGCGACAACAGAACCCGTTAACTTCTTACATGGAAAGGATCACAGGTTCAGTAAAAAAAAAAAGCAAAGCATAAATCCTTGCAAGATGGAATGATTGCAACAGTATGAAGAACGATACGACGGCAAGCATGGCCAGAAGACGATCCCCCTGTCAGTTGTTCGACGTGATTCTGAAACTCTTTTGCAAACTCCTTCGTCTGAACATCTCGTTCCCGCGTTTCAAACTTCATAAATCCTTGTAGCATTACGTCCCCGAGGCCATGGACCATAGAGTCTGAAGAGGCTGTTCTCAAGCAAGCCCAAGTCTCAGCAGATTTGTAGTTTAACAACTTCTTTACTTCTCCAAGGATGGGATCCGTGCCACTGTGTCTAGCACTGAATGATTGATACCTAGAAATGAGAATGCTCTCAAACCGAGTCCAAAAATAGCCAACCTTAAGTCAAGAGAATAAGAATGAGGATCGAATTCTCTATTTTCTCCCTCAGTAAATCATTTCTGCCAAAATGCACGCATGGGATGATACTTTGCGCACTTGGATGGTGAACTTTCTACTCCATTCGATGTCGTTTCCTCCGTATAAGATAACCCATTTTCCATCTTCAAGCTGATAGCACACAAACAACAGAATGAGAACTATTACTTAAATAAAAAAAGGTGCATGCTAATGAATTTTACCAACGAAGAAACTTCACCATGCGTGATAGGTTGGGGTCAAAATCAAAAACCAGAGAGTAAAGCCTCGCCTTAGTGTTGTTCCACAAAGTCCGTTCTCTTAGTGGCGTGAATGAAAAAGCCTTGGATCCCCACATGTACGTCATGTGGATTACATTGGGACACACAACATCATCATTTTTATCAATAGCAACCACGATAGGCCTCCAACCCTCGAATCTGGACGTCTTTCAATCCAACCCTCGAATTACTCATGAGATCATGGTCGGCATACATAGTCTCTGGACGTCTTTCATCTGATACGCTAGGCGGCGACCGTTATGAATCAATCAAAATCGGAATGTTGATCGTGTAATTAACTAGTTTCATCCGCAAACAGTTAAAATAGATGAAATACCATTTTCCACCCATCCAATCTGAGTTTAGCGACATTTTTAAGAATGTATGAAGCAGTAGGGAAAATAAAGTAGTTGGACATCGAAAAAATGACCGGAATGTCATATTTCCTGAGCAATCGCGTTTTGATATCCCTCAATAAAAGCCTCTCATCAGCTTCCACGTCTGACATTACCCTACTACTATGCTTTCCCAGAGACCCGAAACATGAACACACCTTTAATATATCCATAAAATGAAACCTGATAAAGAACAGAGGCAGCACTGCTATTGATTGTTCCTTCCTTCATCTTACAGGCAAAGGATCAGTGGTACAGAAAAAGAAAAAGTAAGAGTATACGTGACAAGAGAGAACCTGTTACAAAGTAAAGAGGGACACAGCACCACGTTAAAACAATGCTAAAGCACAATGCTTCAGAATAATAGAGTACTCCACCTGTTGATGTCTTCTTTAACCTCGTAAGTGAATTAATCCATGACTGACCATAAAATGCTGGTGACACTTTTGGGGCCTTCAACAATATCAAAAAGGGAAGAGGCTCTCAACTATCAACACTTACCTAATTGCGGTATAAACTATCACGATTTTCAAAAAAGTGCTATGAAATAAAAATCGGACTGATTTCGGTTGATGCTTAAAAGACGACGTTTTGTATATGTGCGGAAAACGATATTATTTATTTTGATAACCAAACGATCTAATTTTCGCACATGAACTTAAGTCTTGTGATAATACTAGTTTATGAGTGTAAAGATAAATTTTATTTTAAAAAATGAGTTCATTTTTTTTCATAGCACATTTTTTAAAAATCGTAATAGTTCGGACCACAATTGGGTAAGTGGTGGTAGTTCAGTGCCCCTTTTGAGTTTTTTCCTATCAAAAATTGAGATTGAAAATTCAAATAAAACAACATATTGATTGAACTGGAGAAGGATTACGCTATTTTTCACGAGGATGCTACATTACATGCCGCTGATGTGGTGTGGTAAAAGGCGAAGTAAACGAAAGAATGCAATTTACCTCGACTTATCATTTAGTTTGTCTTAGCGTCCTTCAAAGATGTTTATAAAACTGAGTCGTCAACGCTACATTCAGAAATGTTCCTCCTTTCTTACTTTGGCGTGTTGAATTCTTCATGGTATCCAACAAACAATAGATCTATCAAAATAAAATGACCTACAAATGTGAAGATAGCTAGTTGTGTCTGTAAAAAAAACGACCTGCAAATGGGAAGGAAGCTAGTTGTTTGGGCATTCTAATTGAGATAAACTTAAAAGTGGACTTATGTCATCTCATCTCACTATCCTTATAAACTTTTTTAATTCTGTTATATCAAACTACTTATTAATTTTTTGAATTTCCTAAATTTTTAAGAAATAAACGGCATTTATAATTATAATGGGACAGTAGAACCTGTTAACTTCTTACATGGAAAGGATCAGTGGTTCAATTAAAATTAAAAGGCAAAGTATACATGACTAGAGAAACAGTTATAAAGTGAAGGTACAACACTACTATAAAGTGAAGAGAACCTGTTTAGGACTTTGCAAGTCAAGCAAACACCATCTGCCAATTCAAAACAAGATTTCTCTGTGATTGGTTCTACTATAAAATCTGAAAAGCCAAAAAAAAATATTGTAGGATAAAAAAACACAAAGAGGCAGTAAACAAGAACACTTGGGGACTACAAGAGGGAATGAAACTTGAAATGAAATTTGAGGACTCCATGAGGCAACGAACAACGTTAATGCATCACCTAACTTTTCATATTCCTTATCTCTGTTATATAACCAAACTTTTAATTTTAATTCTAAACGCTAAATTTACCAACACTGGATCTTTTACATGTTACTTTACTGAATTTTTTTATCCACTTTTACTTGTCACATAGCAATTTTCAATGCGTATTTAATATCAGCAACTATCTTAAAATGTCAAACATTTATCAACTTCAGTCAGTATAATGTGCGCATAGTCCTCGACTATAATGTTTAGGGGTGCATTGCCACATGCGCCTGCATATCACCTCTACATCACGTTCTTCTTAAATATCACACGATTTTAATGAGTATGTCGTTGAGCGTCTCACGAAAATAAAATGCACAAACTCACTAAAAAGCAGTATGAGTTGAATCTATAAGGATAGTGTGTAAATATGCAAAGTTAGTAACTAACAAAAATAAAAAATTATATTTGAGAGTTTTGATTGATTGAAATCTAAAGTTCAGAAAAATATTTAAGATGAGAAGAAAAAGAAACCAGTGGACAGTTATACAGTTCAAATTGCTAACTTGTGATTGTGTATATCAATGATAAAAGAGATAAATTTTTGTGATGAACCAAACTTAAGAAAATATATATACGACCTCGTAGATTAGAATACCATCACAAGGCGTAAACTATTAATTCTACCTTAATAGCATCATTATTTTTAGTCAAAGATATGAATTTTATATGCCAACATAAAAGATAGAAGTATAGAGGAAGAACATACCCATTAACGATTAATGATAGGGAGTTCAATCTAAGCAATCTAGCTCGTGTATACCTAAAGTATGTTAACCACATAAACTTATGTTCTATAAGTTTATCTGCTACTCGACAAATTAGTATTAGCCATGACCATTACATTTATATCAATGGTGAAATCATACAACAACACAATCATTCATTAAGTTTATCATGTAATAAAGCAATCATTTGATTGAAGCTCAATAAGCATAACATGAAAAACATGAGTTTCATTAAGAAAGTAATCTCCCAACTAAATATCACAAGTTATTCAACCCGAACTGTATAAGAAAATTTAACCACAAATGACAATGGAAAAACACTAAAAAGAGATAAGTAGGAAAAAACACTAAATGCATAAACTTAAAATCTGAATTACCATAAAACATGAAAATTTAATAAAATCATTAGTTTAAACCCTCGAAGGGTCTAAAATCTATGGGTGGTTTAGTAGGCACACCACACCGCATGTCATAGTTGCTCTCCCTAAAACTTCATCGGCACGTTCATGCCCTTGAGCAAGGAGCTCGTCATTTCCATTAAAATCTCGTTTCATGACTCTATCACACTGTTCTAGTGTGGCGTGTATGGAGCAATGTGGTGCCACTTGATTCCTTTTTTTAACTTGTAAAAGATCTACATCAATTTATGGAAATCACCTTGGTTAAGATCACTACTACAGATTTTGGCTATTACCACGCTTTAATATTTTACCACGCTTATTATTATGAGCGTAGTAAATAATCACATAAAGTGTGGTAATTGGTTCACCCGCGATTGAGGCATAATCTATTACCACGATTTGAAAAGGAAAGTGTGGTAATAGGTTAAGTTAAAAACGGTAGCTGTTTTGATCATTACTTATAACCATGCTTTCCTGTCTAAAAGCGTGGTAATAAATAACGGTTAAAACTCGTCATTTTAGGGATTCAACCTATTACCACGATTTTCATCAACAATTGTGGTAATATGTTAATTAAATAAAATACTTTCCTTTTAATTAGTCTATTACCACGCTTATTGATGAAAAGCGTGGTAATAGGTTAAGTAAATAAAATATTTTCCTTTCCAATTAGAATTTTTTTATCACGATTTTCTTTTAAAATTGACGTAAAACCAATACACTATTCATTTTCATCTATATGGCAACATCCATAGCTAATCTTTTTCTCCATGGAATGATCACAAGATGGGCATTTCAGGCTCCCAACAGCATATCTGTTATCAGTATTAAGAACGATACGACAGCAAGTTTGTCCAGAAGACGATCCCCTTGTTAGTTGTTCGATGTGATTCTGAAACTTTTTTGAAAACTCCTTCATCTGAACATTACGTTCCCACATTCCAAACTCTATAAATCCTTGTAACATTACGTCCCCGAGGCCATGGACCATCGAGTCCGAAGAGGGTGTTTTCAAACAAGCCCAAGTCTCGGCAGATTTGTAGCTGAGCAACTTCTTTACTTCTCCAAGGATGGGATCCGTGCCACTGTCTCCGGCACTGAATGATTGATACCTAGATATGAGAATGCTCTCGAGCCTAGTCCAAAAATAGCATACCTTTCTTAAGTCAAGAGAATAAGACTGAGGACCGAGTTTTATATTTTCTCCGACGTAAATCATTTCTGCCAAAATGCAGGCATCAGATAATACTTTGCGCACTTGGGTGGTGAACTTTCTACTCCATTCGATATCGTTTCCTCCGTATAAGATAACCCATTTTCCATCTTGAAGCTGATAGCACACAACAATAGAATGATAAATATTACTTAAATAAAAAAAGGTGCATGCTCATAAATGTTACCAAAGAAGAGACTTCACCATGCGTGTTATGTTGGGGTCAAAATCGAAAACTAGAGAGTCAAGCCTCGCCTCAGCGCTGTTCCACAAACTCCGTTCTCTCAGCAGCGTGAACGGAAAAGCCTTGGATCCCCAGATGTACATCTTGTGGATTCCATTAGGACAGACAACATCACCATCTTGATCAATGGCAACCACAATAGGCCTCCTTTTGAACTTCCAGACTTGTCTAATAAAAGTTTTAGTTTTTTCGCTGATAAAATTTGGATGTTCTACCGTGTACCACGACATCATTCGTAACAACTTGGCATATTTTTCGTCTGAGGATGTTGTCCACTGACCGCTCAAAATCGGTACCCATACAATCTCGTAATCTTGTTGCACCGATGTCTTGGATTCAATATAAGTGTCTCTCAAAAAAAGTATTTCATTGGAGGAAATGTCTAGTCCAGATATGAGCAGCAAGAGCATCTTATTGCCTTCAGGTATCGATAAATCCTGTTGATAATTAGCAAGAAAAGTAAATGTCTGCAATATGATTATTCGTGCAACTAAAATTGCGTTTAGAGAACTCACCATATCATTTCTATCACAGCGGCAAAGCTTGAGCTCGTCTGACCCTTGAGAGCGATAAAGTTGAGGTTGGCCAAATAACGACATGAGAGCATAATAGCTGCCCCAGCCTTGATTATTTGGTATTTCGTAAGCTAGTTTTATGTTCTCGTCATCTAAATTAACAGCATTAGTGAATTGACAATGGTAGTGAAAGGAAAATAAAGAAAGAAAGTTGAATAAAAAGATGAGATTTTCATTCCAACCCTCTGATTGCTCAGCTTTTTTCCTGACTTCTTGAAGCCTTAGGCGTAAGGAGGTAAGTTTTTCATAAACATAAATCAGCTTTTGTGAATCTTGAATAACATATCTGAAATGAAGCATAATTTTACAATTAAGGAAATCAGGTGTACGTAGTGAGAGACCACGCAAACATATATAATTTCGAGATGCATAAAAGAACTTTATGGACTGGACAAGTCATGCTAGCTACGCAAAGAAAACAAACCTACCCATTTTTCGGAAGAGCATTGCATTGAGATGAACATGCAGTGACGCCGTACACGATCCAATACAAAGAAAGGCATACAAGATCATCAAATTCATCCCTTAGACTTCTCAGAATGTAAGATCATTCTTACCCATTTTCCAGGTGTACGTAGGGAGACCAAACATGTATAATTTTCCAGACACATGAAATAATTAAGGACTGGACAAGTCAATGGTACGTAAAGAAAACAAACTTACCCATTTTTCGGAAGAGCATTGCATTGAGATGAACATATAGCGATGCCATATACGATCCAATATACAGAAAGGCGTTGAAGATCATCAAATTCACCCCATAGACTTCTCATAATGTAAGATCTAATACAACGAATCACTTCAGTGACTTCGAACATGGCCCTGATGAGATTGTAGAGTGACTCCATAGATTTCCAACCGTCACTTGGCATTCTTACCGTGGAAGATAGCAATGAAATATAAATACAAAAACCAGTTTCGCAGTCGTCAGCTGCATCCGTTTCTGGGTTCCCCCTTAACTTGCTGGTCGTACTCACAACTCTCTTCAAAACCATGTTTATATCTTCTTTTTCGCTTGAATCCGCAAAGATAGATTTCAAAGCCAGAAGCCAGGCCCCATGTTCCACTGCAAATGATGTCAGAATCAGTGGCAATATATGATCCCAGCTGTAATTTCTTCCTAGTGTTTCGAGCAAAAAGAGTGTCGATGTGTGCTCATCCATTCCGGTTGAGATAACTCGTTCCACCATCTGTCAAATTAAACGGAATTAACATTTGCATAATATGTTATATATCTGCTTTTCGTATCCTCTCTCGATCGTACCATCATTGAATAAAAATTCACTATTAATAAAAAGTAGTAAATACATATGCGAAGATTCTCCGCGCCCATGAGGTTTTTTTTTTACCTTCCTCAAGTAATGGTCGAACTGGTGAAAGTACCCTCTGAGAGCCGGTTTTGAAATCATAGGATCGTGGTCGGCATCCGTACTCTCTGCACGTCTTTCATCAGCTGATACACTGTGCGGCGACTGTTATGAATCAATCAAAATTAGAATAATGCTGACTGCGTTTAATTAACAAATTACCCCCGCAAACTGTTTAAGATAGATGAAATACGTACCATTTTCCAGCCATCCAATCTGAGTTCAGCGACATTTTTAAGAATGTATGAAGCAGTAGGGTAAACACTGTCAATGTACCGCCAAGAAGTGTGCCACGAAATACTAGTTTCTATGTCCACTCGCCTTCTGATATCCCGTAATAAAAGCCTCAACTCAGCTTCCGCGTCTGACATTATCCTACTACGTTACTACGCTTTCCCAGAGACACAGAACCGTAAACACCTTCAATAATATATCAACAAAATGATGCCTTATAAAAGAACAGAGGCACCGCTGCTATTGGATGTTCCTTCCTTCATCTTACAGGTAAAGGATCAGTGTGTTTGGTTTGTGGGAAACGAAAATTTGATAGAAAATTAGAAGGAATATTTTATTTGGTTTAGAGAAAATTAGTGATGGAAAAATAAATGGAAAATAGGATGTAAAATTTGTTTAAAATAAAGAATGTTTCAGTACTTTCTATAAAATTTTCCACCTCAAACCAAACAAGAATAAAATAAAATGAATTTTTTGATGGATTCATTGTCTCTCTAACTTTCCTCAAACCAAACACAGCCTAAAAGAATAAGTGAAGTATACATAGCGAGAGAGAACCTGTTACAAAGTAAAGAGGTACACCACACCATGTTAAAACGATGCTAAAGCACAATGCTTTAGAGCAATAGACTCTACCTGCTAATATCTGGAGACTCATAAGTGAATTATCTTTAGCACTACTGCAGTTGGTACAACACGTTCTTCCAATATAACATTTTTCAAAAACATCATTAATCCATGACCAACTATACAATATCAAAATTTGAGACTTAAAATTCAAATAAAACACCATATTCATTGAATTGGAGAAGGATGTTTTTTTTGTAAAACCACATTCTTTGCTCTTTTTCAATCAAATTCACCACTCTCTTCAATTTTTTTTCTTTCCAAAACTATCATTTTCGCTCTAACATAGAGTGAAAATGCCATAGATTTTTGTCCTTCCGAAGAACACAATTGGCACATGGATGAGAAGGCCGAGCCGCTTGTTGATCTGGATGACATTTGGAGTTGCGCCCATTGCTTATGCGAAAATCATCAGTGTTTGCGCTCTATGATAGAGCGAAAAGGATTCGCTTTTCAGAAGAACGTTAAATTTAAGTTAAGATCGAGAAGATCCAATCGACATCCTCTCTCATTTTTTCAAATCTTTAGAATTAATCATTTTGATTTACGTGTTAATCACGCTAATTTGGGATTTTTTTCATTTACATCAGTTATTTTCGCGCTACTGAATAACGAAAATTATAAGTGATAGGCGAAAATCATTTTTGAACTAGCGAAGGGCAAAAAATATATGTAATTTTGCACTAGTGAAGAGTGAGACTACACCTGTCATCTAGATCGACAGGTGAGTCAGTCTCGACAATCACGTGTGACTTGCGGTCAACTGAAAAGCGAAAATGATGAGGCTTTTCACTCTTTTTAAGAGCGGAAAAGGATAGAGTGGAAAAAAATCAAGAGGGGGTGGCGAATATGATTGAAAATGAAGCAAAGAAGATGATTTTGTAAAAAATTCAAAACAATCACAGAAATGTTTTTGAAGAGAAGCCCTCAAAATACTTCTGCGATCTCTGCAACCCTGAATCAAAAGCATGTTAATGTCTTAAATACTTGGACCCCTTTCCGTAAAAATCTTGTTTTGTGAGACAATAGTTTACACTAATCATCATAGTTATCAGAACCAGACCGGAAATCGAGCCAACAAAGGTCCCGATTTCCGATTTTTCAGTTGAACAGGTGGTTCAAACCGGTTCGAACGCCGGTTTAGTTACTTACAATAATTACAGTATAGTAAGTGTAAGCTGATAATTGTAAATAATAGAACATATTACTTAGACAACTTATTTGGTTAAAGGTGGTGCCTAAAACATAGAGGGCTTGAGTTCGAGCCCTTGCACCTCCCTATTATTTAAAATAATTTTAGATTTAATTTAACCTTAATTAAGCCATCAGTTACACTAAATCGGTTCAATCAGACCGATCTGGTTCACCTATTTTGTAAAAAATCAACCGGTTTATTCGGTTTTTTTCGATTCAATAAGCAACCTGATATTAATTTCAAATCGTACCAATACCTGGTTCGGTTCTGATAACTATGCTAATCATGAATGCAAGTACCACTGAAGCATAATTTCAAATACCTAGCACGCAGATCCCACAACATCGAAAGTCAGTCTAAAAACACAAACTTTTAATCCACTGACAACAAGAAACCTCCCCCAACTGAAAATTCAACGAAATGGGCCACGTTCAGTATTAAGCTCTACATATGGACACTACATGCCGCTGATGTAATGTGGTAAAAAGCGAAGTAAATGGAAAATTGCAATTTAGCTCAACTAATCATTTAGTTTTTCCAGCCATCCAATCTGAGTTCAGCGACATTTTGAAGAATGTATGAAGCAGTAGGGTAAAGATGGTCGTACCACCAAGAATTGGTCCAAATAATATTTTCCCTGGCGAATCGAATTTTGATATCACTTAATAAAAGCTTCTCATCAGCTCCTGCGTCTGACATTATCCTACTAGTACGCTTTCCCGGAGACACGAAACGTAAGCACCTCAAATATATCCACAAAATGAAACCCTTATAAAGGACAGAGGCAGCACAGCTATTGAATGTAATTCCTTCCTTCATATTACAGGCAAAGGATGAAAAGTAGAGTATACGAGACAAGAGAGAACCTGTATGAAAGCAAAGAGGGACACCGCACCATGTTAGACAATGCTAAAGCACAATAATGCTTTAGAATAATATAGCTAGACTCCACCTGTTGATGTCTTCTTTAACCTCGTGAGTGAATTATCTCTTACACTTCTGCAGTTTGGGTATAACACATTCTCAAGCAACCATTGTTCATCATCTTCTTAGAATATGACATTTTTCAGAATATCGAATATATCATTTAATCCATGACCGACCCTACAATGCTGGTGACACTTTTGAGGCCTTCAACAATATTTAGTTCGAAGGATTACAGAGATGTTTTTGAAGCGAACCCCTCAAAGTACTTCCGCGATCTCCGCAAGCCTGAATAGAAAGCATGTTAATGTCTTAAATACTTGGACCTCTTTCCCTTAAAATCTTGCATTGTGAGACAACAGTTTACGTACCCTAATCATGAATGCAAGTACCACTGAAGCATAATTTCAAACACCTGGCACGCAGATTCCACAGCTTCGAAAGTCAGTCTAAAAACTCAAACTTTAATCCACTGACAACAAGAAACCTCCCCCGATTCCGAATTTCAGTCGTATCTCACGTTTGGCCCCCTTCTCTGGTTCCACTCGAGAACCTTCCTTGTTAGGCTCACTACTCATATATTACACCGTGGTTACGAGTGTGTTTTAGTTAGGAAAAAAAAAAGGAAATTGAAGAAAATTAATTGAGAGAAATTCACTTTTTTTGAATCTTTCTGCACACTTTTCTTCTTCTTTTTTCAAAACATTTCACTTTCTTTCACTTCAAACTCAGAAACAAAACTGAATGGAGTAAACAAAGAGAAAGAGGCATAAAATATTATTGTTGTGTTTTATTGAAAGTGAAATATTATTTATTGTGTACAACAATAAAAAACGCAAAGTAATAGTATTTATATGTATTCCAGAAATATTGTCTCTCTACTGTGAATTCTCAAGAATATACTACATAGAATATTCAACGAAATGGGCCATAGTCAGTATTAAGCTCTACATACGGACACTACATGCCGCTGATGTGATGTGGTAAAAAGCGAAGTAAATGGAAAATTACAATTTAGATCAAATAATCATTTTATTAGTTTGTCAAAGTTTCCTTCAAAGATGTTTATAAAATTGAGTCATCAAAGCTACATTCAGAAATTGTCTTCCTTTCGTGTTGAATTCTTCATGATATCCATCAATAGGTCTGTGTCAAAAGAAAATGACCAGCAAATTTCAATGTAGCTAGTTGTGTCTAAATAAAGAATGACCTGCATATGTGAAGGACACTAATTGTTTGGGCATGCTCATTGAAAAAAAACTAAAAAGTGGATATATGTGTAAATTAATCAGATCCACACTCAAAATCAATTGACAATGAGTAGGGAAGTCCAACTATATATGAGGATCAATCTTGAGCTCAACTTGGGCGATGTGGGATAATACCACTATACTCAACACTCCCCCCTCACTAGCGAGGACCTTTGTTAACCTCGACAAGTGGGACCTTCGTGCGGATCTAGTTAACCGTCACGGGCATGTTCTAAGAGTACGACCGAAATCCGCTCTGATACCATTGTAAATTAGTCGGATACACACTCAAAACCAAATGACAATGAGTGTGGATCTGACTACTCTACAAAATGTCATCTCTTATTACCCTTTTTATAACTTTCTTTCTATAAATCATTCATTCACATTGAAGAAACGTATCTTATAGCTTTGTATGAGGAGCAACACATCATATTCCACTTTTTATTTTGTTTAGTTAAACTATTTTTTTTAAATTTGCTAAATATTGATAAGTGTGTTTATAAATACATTTAAATACTTAATTATAAGCAACAAACGACATTTATAATTATAAAGCGACAACAGATCCTGTTAACTTCTTATATGGAAAGGATCAGATGTTCCGTAAAAAAAAAAAGAGCTAAGTATACATGACAAGAGAACCTGTTATAAAGTAAAGAGGCACAACACTGTTAAAACATTGCTATTGGTTAACTTCTTGAGTCACAAAAGTGAATTATCTCTTACACTTGTCTGCAGTTGGTACAACACATTCTAAAGCAACCGTTGTTGTTCATATTCGATCTTTGAATATGACTATTGTTAAACTTGTGACCCGAATTCTTGGGCTTGACCCGACTCCGTCAACCCCATATCCTGTCATCCATTTATGGCCAGGTTTAAATACTATTAGCATTGGGAAAAAATTTTGGCCGTGACTCTTTCTTGTAACCCTTCCTTTGATATGTTCCATCCAATGGAGGTGCTAATTATATGCTAACAATCATTGATGATTGTTCTAGGAAAGTTTGGTCATTTTTCTTGAAACGAAAGAGTAGTGTGATGTCTACATTTTAGGATTGGAAGACGATGGTCGAGAAACAAACTGGGAAGCAGATTAAATGTCTTCGCACTGATAATGGGTTGGAGTTTTTTTCTGAGGAGTTCAATGTGTTCTGTCAAAGGGAAAGAATCCTCAGGCATCGCACAGTTCGTAGTACACCACAGCAGAATGGCGTAGCAGAGCGGATGAACAGGACTATAATGGAGAAGGTGTGTTGCATGCTTTCTAATACTGGGCTATCGAAGTCTTTTTTAGCAGAAGCTGCTTCTTATGTGTGTCACTTAATAAACCGCTCCCCTTCGCTTGCAATTGAGAAGAAGACTCCCCAAGAGGTTTGATCTGGTACTGCAGGTTCTTACTCTGATTTGAGGATATTTGGCTGTCCGGCTTATGCTCATGTTGATAATGGAAAACTAGAGCCTAGATCATTGAAGTGTATTTTCTTAGGTTTCCGACCTGGAGTAAAGGGATTCAAGTTATGGTGTCCAGAAACTAAGAAAAATAGTAATGAGCAGAGATATGATATTTGATGAAACCACTATGTTTCATACTCAGGATTCTAAATTTACAGATGAGGCAAGTGAGAAGAGGGTAGACCAACAGGTGGAGTTTCAAATTGGTGCAGAATCTGATAAAGATCCAGTTCCTGAATCTGAGCAACATGCTAAGGTAGAACAAGTTACTCCAAGTACAGAATTGAAGTATTCTATTGCTAGAGATAGAGAGAGGAGAAGTACTAGACCCCGCAGAGATTTGATAAAGCTCATTTAGTGGCATATGCTTTGAGTGTTGCCGAAGACATTGGCTCGAATGATGAGCCATCTACTTATACAGAGGCAGTAGGTGGGGTTGACTCGAGTAGATGGATGCTTGCTATGCAAGAGGAGATTGAATCGCTTCATAAGAATGGTACATGGGACCTAGTGAAGCTACCCGAGGGTAAGAAAGTTGTTCGATGCAAGGGGATATTTAAGAAGAAAGAAGGAACACTTGGAGTTGAAGACAAGAGATACAAAGCAAGACTTGTGGCTAAAGGGTACAGTCAGATTCCAGGTGTTGACTTTACAGATGTGTTCTCCCCAGTTGTGAAACATAGCTCAATCCGAGTTTTGCTTGGTATTGTGTCCTTACATGATTTAGAGCTTGAGCAAATGGATGTAAAGACAGCTTTTTTATATGGCGATTAGAAGAAGATATCTACATGCACAACGTGAGGGGTTTACTATCTCAGGGAAGGAGTACTGTGTTTATTTATTGAAGAAATCTCTTTACGGGTTGAAGTAGTCACCGAGGCAACGGTATAAAAAGTTCGACTCGTTCATGACGTCGCATGGATTCAATAGGAGCAACTATGACAGTTGTGTCTACTTGAGAAGGAATTCTGATAAGTCACTTGTTTATCTACTCTTATATGTTGATAGTGGCAAATACCAAGGAAGAGATCAACACAGTTAAAGCATAGTTGAGTAGCGAAATTGAGATGAAAGACTTAGGAGCAGCTAAGAAAATTCTTGGGATGGAGATTACGAGGAATAGATCAACGAGAAGATTGTACCAGGGTGCTTTCTATTTTATTGTATCGAAAGGCTCAATGAATTGGGATTTCCCTATTGGGCCAGGTCATTTCGGGGCAAGCGGATCATTTATGATGAAGAGAAGGAGCTTCAAGAGAATGATTCGGAGTTCTTGCAGAGTGGAACCATGTAGTACCAGACACGAGATAGATCTTCCAAAGAACAAGGCTTTTTTCGAATAAGCCAATTCATTTGGGACCTTGCAGATCCACTCTTTTTCCTATTTAAAGCTCAGCCCCCTGTCTCTGTGTTTTCACATCGAGAATTCTTTGCAGATGAAGAGATGTCAAAAGGGCTTCTTACTTCCCAAACAAATCCTCCTACATCTATATATAAACACTGGTTTATCAAGAATACGCAAGAAAAGCACTTTGAATGGTTGATTCGTGACCAGAGATGGATTAGAACCAATAGTTCATTATCTAATGGATCTTTCCGTTCTAATACTCTATCCGAGAGTTATCAGTATTTATCAAATCTGTTCCTATCTAACGGAAGGCTATTGGATCAAATGACAAAGACATTGTTGAGAAAAAGATGGCTTTTCCCGGATGAAATGAAAATTGAATTCATGTAACAGGAGAAAGGTTTCCCATTTCTTAGCCGGAAGGATATATGGCCATGAAATAAATAGGGAGTGGAACAGAATTGACTGGGTGGTAGAGTCGTGGAAAGGCTTGTTTCTTCCAAGTCAAAAGGGATATATTGAGAAAGTTCTTCGGAGATTCTAACATGCAGAATGCGAAGCCAGTCAGTACTCCATTAGCCGCTCATTTTAGACTCTCATTTGCGCTATGTCCCTAATCAGATGATGAGATTCAGTATATGTCTGAGGTTCCATATTCCAGTGCAGTGGGTTCTCTAATGTATGCTATGGTATGTTCATGACTAGATTTGGCTTATGCAGTTAGTGCGGTGAGTAGATATTTAGCCAACCCAGGGAGAGATCATTGGAAAGCAGCACAATGGATCTTGAGATACTTACGTCGCACTATTGATGTTCGTTTGCAGTTTGGAAGGACGAATGATGGAGTCATTGAGTTTGTGGATTCAGATTATGCTGGTGACCTAGACAAGAGAAGATCGCTTACGGGTTATGTCTTCACAGTTACTGGATGCGCCATAAGTTGGAAGGCTACTATTCAACATATAGTAGCATTGTCAACAGCAGAGGCAGAGTACATGACAATTACAGAGGCATGTAAGGAAGATATATGGTTGAAGGGACTGTTTGGTGAATTGAGTCCAGACTTGTAAGTGAGCACTTTGTATTGTTACAGTCAAAGTGCTATTTGTCTCACCAAGGATCAGATGTTTCATGAGAGAACGAAACATTATGGCGTGAGGTATCATTTTGTGCGTGATGTGATTGCTCGTGGTGATATAATTGTGAGCAAATTCAGTACGCATGACAATCCAGCTGACATGATGACGAAGTCCCTTCCTGTAACCAAGTTTGAGCATTGTTTGAACTTGGTTGGTGTTGGTTGTTGAGTTTAAGTCCTATGAGGCTTTCGTGTGGAACAAGTGGATGTTATGTTTTTCATTTTTGATGTTTTTGAGGGAGTTGGAATTATGGGTTATCTCCCTTGTTATTGAATTCGTGTCAAGGTGGAGATTTGTTAAACTTGTGACCCGAATTCTTGGGCTTGACCCGAGTCTATCAACCCTATATCCTGTCGTCCATTTATGGCCAGGTTTAGATACTATTAGGGTTGGGCAAAATTTTTGGTTGTCGCTCTCTCTTGTAACCCTTTCTTTGATATCGTGAAATTTCTCTCCTCTGCCCGTGATTTTCCCGATTTGGGTTTCAACGTATATTCTGGTGTTTGTTTTCGTTTTTTCATATTTGTTAATTTTCCATTAAATTAGCATCAACTATTTTGGGTTCTTTGAGTAAAAACTCATTAAATCCATGACCAAATACACAGCAATGCTAGTTACTTCCTAATTGTGGATCCTAATATAAAACAAGGCATGAAGTGCTTCCCAATCAACTTAGACACAACTTTACAAGCCAGAAGAAAACTCAAATTTATATAGCATGTCATCAAGTAAATCAGAATGCAAGTTTTTCATTTGGCAAGAGTATTTCTAGCCATTTTCATGTCTATATCAGTAACAAATTTGCCTCTAACACAAAATGTTTTTCATTTGGCGAGCAAATTTCAAACGACAAACAATGTCTACCAATCCTTTTATACACCAACTTTAATTCATCACAACATGGTATGAGACCGCGGAACAACACCGAAACTGAATTAAATTGTTTTTGAAGGGTCTCTACAACTTACATGGTTAGAACTCTTGTCACAAGCTCAAACTTTCAATGAAGGGATCCAGCTAATCAACTTTTGACTGTCAATCTTACATTAGCAGAAAAATTATGTTCTTCATTTCCATCAAAATTCACATTTTTTCCTATATAACCTGTAATGCTACTCATTGTTGAAGTCTGACTGTTGTTGTTAAGATTTTCTTATCACAACTTTCAAGTTTCAATGACTGATGCAGCTTATGAAAAATTCAATGGTCAATCTTTCATTAGCTGAAAGTTATGTTCATTCCTTCTTAAAAGAATCAAACTCTTAGAAAAACAATAATGCAAATATCCATAATGTGCCTTAAGAATATTCACAACATATTCAACGAAATGGGTGAAAGTTAGAATTAAGCCCAACATTTCTTGCTCTGCATCCATTCTAACAACACCACCAGGACAGTATCAGAATCATCACAACCATCACCAGTCTTCGAGTTTCATCATCACCGCGAACAGGAACTTCTTCTCTATCGTGCAGAGTGCGAAAACCACTAGTCTGTCGTCCATAGTTACACTCAGTTGCGACTGTGGGTCGATCTGAGTAAGTAATGTGAGTTAAATGGACGATTATAGACTAGTGATATTCATAATCTTCACTCATAAAGAAGAACTAACATTTGGTTCGCATATTCACTTTGCAATTGAAATTGGGAGTTAAGTTTGCTAGATCAACAATGTAAGATTGTGAGGTAAAAACCAATAAACTATTCAATTTCATCTATGTGGCAACATCCATATCGAATCTTTTTCTCCATGGAATGATCGCAAGATGGGCATTTCAGGCTCTCAACAGCATCTCTGTCATTAGTATGAAGAACGATATGACGGCAAGCATGGCCAGAAGAAGATCCCCTTGTCAGTTGCTCGATGTGATTCTGAAACTCTTTTGCAAACTCATTCGTCTGAATATCTCGTTCCCACATTTCAAACTTTATGAATCCTTGTAGCATTACATCCCCGAGGCCATGGACCATCGAGTCTGAAGAGGATGTTCGTAAGCAAGCCCAAGTTTCAGCAAATTTGTAGCTGAGCAACTTCTTTACTTCTCCAAGGATGGAATCCGTGCCACTGTCTCTGGCACTGATTGATTGGTACCTAGAAATGAGAATGCTCTCGAGCCGAGTCCAAAAATAGCCCACCTTCCTTAAGTCAAGAGAATAAGACTGAGGATCGAGTTCTCTATTTTCCCCGACGTAAATCATTTCCGTCAAAATGCAGGCATCAGATAATACTTTGCGCACTTGGATGGTGAACTTTCTACTCCATTCGATGTCGCTTCCTCCGTATAAGATAACCCATTTTCCATCTTCAAGCTGATAGCACACAAACAACAGAATGAGAACTATTACTTAAATAAAAAAGGTGCATGCTAATAAATTTTACCAACGAAGAAACTGACCATGCGTGACATGTTGGGGTCAAAATCGAAAATCAGAGAGTCAAGCCTCGTCTCAGCACTGTTCCACAAAGTCCGTTCTCTCAGCGGCGTGAACGGAAAAGCCTTGGATCCCCAGATGTAAATCATGTGGATTACATTGGGACACACAACATCACCGTCTTGATCAATGGCAACGACAATCGGCCTCCTTTTGAACTTCCAGACTTGTCTGATAAATTTTTTAGTTTCTTCGCTGATAAATTTTGGATGTTCTACCATGTACCACGGCATCATTTGTAACAACTTGGCACATTTTTCCTCCGAGGATGTGGTCCACATACCGCTCAGAATCGGTACCCATCCAACCTCGTAATCTTGTTGCACTGATGTCTTGGATTCAATATAAGTATCTCTCAAAAAAAGTATTTCATTGGAGAAAATATCCAGTCCAGATATGAGCAGCAGGAGGATCTTGTCTCTCAATGTCATAGATACCGATAAGTCCTGTTTATAATTTGTAAGAAAAGTAAAATGTGTCTACAATAAGATTATTCGTGCAACTAAATCGGACTCGAAGTATTGCGTTTCGAGAGAACTCACCATATCATTTCTATCACAGCGACAAAGCTGGAGCTCCTCTGAACCTTTAGAGCAATCAAGTTGAGGTTGGCCAAATAACGCCATGAAAGCATAATAGCTGTTTCGGTCTTCTTTATTTGGTATTTTATATGCTCGTTTTATCTTCTCGTCATCTAAATTAACAACTTTGGTGAATTGACAATAATGGTAGTGAAAGGAAAATAAAGAAAGAAAGTTGAATAAGAAGATGAGATTTTCATTCCAACCCAGTGATTGCTCAGCTTTTTTCCTGACTTCCTGAAGCCTTAGGCGTAAGGAGGTAAGTTTTTCATAAACATAAATCAGCTTTTGTGAATCTTGAATAACATATCTGAAATGAAGCATAATTTTACAATTAAGGAAATCAGGTGTACGTAGTGAGAGACCACGCAAACATATATAATTTCGAGATGCATAAAAGAACTTTATGGACTGGACAAGTCATGCTAGCTACGCAAAGAAAACAAACCTACCCATTTTTCGGAAGAGCATTGCATTGAGATGAACATGCAGTGACGCCGTACACAATCCAATACAAAGAAAGGCATACAAGATCATCAAATTCATCCCTTAGACTTCTCAGAATGTAAGATCATTATTCTTACCCATTTTCCAGGTGTACGTAGGGAGACCAAACATGTATAATTTTCCAGACACATGAAATAATTAAGGACTGGACAAGTCAATGGTACGTAAAGAAAACAAACTTACCCATTTTTCGGAAGAGCATTGCATTGAGATGAACATGTAGCGATGCCATATACGATCCAATATACAGAAAGGCATTGAAGATCATCAAATTCACCCCATAGACTACTCATAATGTAAGATCTAATACAAAGAATCACTTCAGTGACTTCGAACATGGCCCTGATGAGATTGTAGAGTGACTCCATAGATTTCCAACCGTCACTTGGCATTCTTACCGTGGAAGATAGCAATGAAATATAAATACAAAAACCAGTTTCACAGTCAGCTGCATCCTTTTTTGTGTTCCCCCTTAAGTTGCTGGTCAAACTCACAACTCTCTTCAAAACCATGTTTATATCTTCTTTTTCGCTTGAATCCGCAAAGATAGATTTCAAAGCCAGAAGCCAGGCGCCATGTTCCAGAGCAAATGATGTCAGAATCAGTATCAATATATTATCCCAGAAGTATCTGCTTCTTCCAAGTGTTTCTAGCAAAAAGAGTGTCGATGTGTGCTCATCCATTCCGGTTGAGATAACTCGTTCCATTATCTGTCAAATTAAACGGAATTAGCATTTGCATGAAATGTTATCTGCTTTTCGTATCCTCTCTCGATCGTATCATCATTGAATAAAAATTCACTCTTAATTAAAAAGTAGTAAATACATATGCAAAGATAGCATCTCCGTGCCCATGAGGTTTTTTTTACCTCCCTCAAGTAATGGTCGATGTTGTGAAATAACTCTCTGAGACTCGGTTCTGAAATCATAGGATCGAGTTCGGCATCCACACTCTCTGCATGTCTTTCATCAGCTGATACACTAGGCGAAGTCTGTTATGAATCAATCAAAATTAGAATAATGCTGAACGCGTTTAATTAACTAATTACCCCCGCAAACTGTTTAAGATAGATGAAATACGTACCATTTTCCAGCCATCCAATCTGAGTTCAGCGACATTTTTAAGAATGTACAAAGCAGTTTGGTACATACTGTTGTTGTACGGCCAAGAAATGGACCACCAAATACTAGTTTCTATGCCCACTCGCCTTCTGATATCCCTTAATAAAAGCCTCTCATCAGCTTCCGCGTCTGACATTATCCTACTACGTTACTACGCTTTCCCAGAGACAGAGAACTGTAAACACCTTGAATAATAATATATCAACAAAATGAAGCCTTATAAAAGAACAGAGGCACCGCTGCTATTGAATGTTCCTTCCTTCATCTTACACGTAAAGGATCAGTGTGTTTGGTTTAGGGAAAATCTGTGGGAAAGAAAAATTTGATGGAAAATTAGAAACAATATTTTGTTTGGTTTAGAGAAAATTAGTGATGGAAACATAAAAGTGAACTATACATAGCGAGAGAGAACCTGTTACAAAGTAAAGAGGGACACCACACCATGTTAAAACAATGCTAAAGCACAATGCTTTAGAGCAATAGACTCTACCTGCTAATATCTTGAGACTCATAAGTGAATTATGTATCTCTTACACTACTGCAGTTGGTACAACACGTTCTTCCAATATGACATTTTTCAAAAACATCATTAATCCATGACCAACTATACAATATCAAAATTTGAGACTTAAAATTCAAATAAAACATCATATTCATTGAATTGGAGAAGGATGATTTTTTTGTAAAACCACATTCTCTTGCTCTTTTCAATCAAAACCACCACTCTCTTCAATTTTTTTTTCTTCAAAACTATCATTTTCGCTCTAACATAGAGCGAAAATGCCGTAGATTTTTGTCCTTCTGAAGAACACAATTGGCACATGGATGAGAAGGCTGAGCCGCATGCTGATCTGGATGACATTTGGAGTTGCACCCTTTGCTTGTGCGAAATCATCAGTGTTTGCGCTCTATGATAGAGCGAAAAGGATTTCAATTTTCAGAAGAACGTTCAATTTAAGTTAAGATCGAGAAGATCCAGTCGACATTCCATTGTATTGGTTAGACCCAAGAATTTTAATTTTTTGAGTTTTGATGAAGCGACAGGTACTTAGAATCAAGCAAATATCAACAATTCTTTTGCGTCTACGGGGGAAAAATTCAATGTGTTATATATTGGCAGACTATATTAAGGAATTTTGAGTCTTGGGTTGATCAGGCGACACCCTGATTTGAACTTGAGAAAAAGGATTTGCAGCCGTTTTCGCTTTTCAGAAGACACAAATATCTTGTTTGTTTTGCTTTTCAATAATGCGAAAATCTTTAACATAAGATCTTAGTTTTGATTGACGCTTCTACTTTCTTTTTATTTCTGTATATTGAATATTTTAGTAATATTTTTTCCTCTCTCATTTTTGGAAATAATTATTTTTATTGATTCTTTTGCTTGATTGACGTTTCTTTTTTTTACGCTTAGTATTTTATTAATAATTTTATCTTTTTCAAATCTTTAGAATTAATCATTTTGATTTACGTGTTAATCACGCTAATTTGAGATTTTTTCTTTTACATCAGTTATTTTCACGCTACTGAATAACGAAAATTATAAGTGATAGGCGAAAATCATTTTCGAACTAGCAAAGTGCAAAAAATTTATGTAATTTTGCACTAGTGAAGAGTGAGACTACACCTGTCATCCAGATCAGCAGGTGAGTCAGTCTCGACAATCACGTGTGACTTGCGGTCAACTGAAAAGCGAAAATGATGAGGCTTTTCACTCTTTTTAAGAGCGAAAAAGGATAGAGTGGAAAAAAATCAAGAGAGGTGGCGGATATGATTGAAATTGAAGCAAAGAAAATGATTTTGTAAAAAATTCAAAACGATCACAGAAATGTTTTTGAAGAGAACCCCTCAAAATACTTCTGCGATCTCCGCAAGCCTTAATTGAAAGCATGTTAATGTCTTAAATACTTAGACCTCTTTTCGTTAAAATCTTGCATTGTGAGACAACAGTTTACACTAATCATCATAGTTATCAGAAC
The DNA here is from genome assembly GCA_002312845.1 of Kalanchoe fedtschenkoi. Taxonomy (NCBI): domain Eukaryota; kingdom Viridiplantae; phylum Streptophyta; class Magnoliopsida; order Saxifragales; family Crassulaceae; genus Kalanchoe; species Kalanchoe fedtschenkoi. The sequence continues at coordinate 366,005 of NQLW01000017.1, read as the reverse complement.
CGGAACGGAGATCGAGCCAGCCGAGGTCCAAGTTCCCAGTTTTCTGGTTGAACTAGCTGTTCAAATCGGTTCGACCGGCGGTTCAATTACTACAATAATTACAATATAGTAAGTGTAAGGTGATAATTGTAAATAATAGAATATATTACTTAGATAACTTGTTTGGTTAAAGGTGCTGCTTAAAACATAGAGGGCATAAGTTCGAGCCCTTGCACCTCCTTGTTGATTAAAATAATTTTTAGATTTAATTTAACCTTAATTAACCCATCAGTTAACAGAGGCAGCACAGCTATTGAATGTAATTCCTTCCTTCATCTTACAAGTAAAGGATCAGTGGTATAGAAAAAGAAAAAGTAAGAGTATACGTGACAAGAGAGAACCTGTTACAAAGTAAAGAGGGACACGCACCACGTTAAAACAATGCTAAAGCACAATGCTTTAGAATAATAGAGTACTCCACCTGTTGATGTCTTCTTTAACCTCGTAAGTGAATTATCTCTTACGCTTCTGCAGTTTTGGTGCAACAAATTCTCATGCAACCGTAGTTCTTCTTCTTCGAATCTGATATTTTTCAGAATATCAAGAACATCATTAATCCGTGACCTACCATACAATGCTGATGCCAGTTTTGGGGCCTTCAACAATACATAAACTGAGACTTAAAATTGAAAATAAACAACATATTTAGTTCGGACCGCAATTGGGTAAGTAGTGGTATTTCAGAGCCCCTTTTGGGTTTTTTCTCTTATCAAAAATTGAGACTGAAAATTCAAATAAAACAGCGTATTCATTGAACTGGAGAAGGATTACGCTGATTTTCACGAGGACACTACATGCCACTGATGTGGTGTGGTAAAAGGCGAAGTAAACGAAAGAATGCAATTTACCTCGACTTATCATTTAGTTTGTCATAGCGTTCTTCAAAGATGTTTATAAAACTGAGTCGTCAATGCTACATTCAGAAATGTTCCTCCTTTCTTACTTTGGCGTGTTGAATTCTTCATGGTATCCAACAAACAATAGGTTTGTCAAAATAAAATGACCTACAAATGTGAAGGTAGCTAGCTGTGTCTGTAAAAAAACCGACCTGCAAATGGGAAGGAAGCTAGTTGTTTGGGCATTCTAATTGAGATAAACTTTAAAAGTGGACTTACGTCATCTCATCTCACTATATATCCTTATAAACTTTTTTCATTATGTTATATCCTTATTAATTTTTTGAATTTGCTAAATATTGATACACGTGTTTACAATTACAAATAATACTTAATTTTAAGCAATAAACGGCATTTATAATTATAATGCGATAGTAGAACCTGTTCACTTCTTACATGGAAAGGATCAGTGGTTCAATTAAAAAAAAAGGCAAAGTATACATGCCAAGAGAACCTGTTATAGAGTGAAGAGGTACAACACTACTATAAGGTGAAGAGAACCTGTTTAGAACTTTGCAAGTCAAGCAAACACCATCTGCCAATTCAAAACAAGGTTTCTCTGTGATTGGTTCTACTATAAAATCTGAAAAGCCAAAAAAAAAAATTGTAGGATAAAAAAACACAAAGAGGCAGTGAACAAGAACACTTGGGGACTAGAAGATGGAGTGAAACTAGAAATGACATTTGAGGACTCCTTGAGGCAATGAACACCGTTAATGCATCACCTAACTTTTCATATTCCTTATCTCTGTTATATAACCAAACTCTTAATTTTAATTCTATATGCTAAACTTACCAACACTGGATTCTTAACTAGTAAATCCAAGTTACTCCCTCTGTCCTCTTCTACTTATCACTTAACCGAATTTGTTTGTAAAATTTTACTTGACACTAAGCAATTTTTAATGCGAATTTAATATCAACAACTACCTTAAAATGTCAAATATTAATCAATTCTTTATCATAATCAATAAAAAAATCATTTATCACTAGTAACAATCTACCAATTTTACTTTTTGCACGATTTTTTTTGAAAAAAGCATCAACCACCAACTCATTAAATTTATTTAACCGCTAACATTTACTTCACCTTAATCTACTCAAATTAATGTTAAATGATATGTATTAGAAAACGGAGGGAGTAAGCTACAACTTATGGCCGATGTCTGGCAGTGGTGGTCACAGGTGTAAGCAACAGCAAGAAGAGGAAAACATGCAGGTGATACGTGTGGCGAAGGCTGCAGCTGTTGGTTGGCTTGGCAGCTTACCTATTTGAGAGCTTATTTTCTTCTGATTCAAACAGAAAAACCATGAAAGCTTCAGGAAGGAACGTTCGCATTTACAGGGATGTTTTTTGAAGAGAATCCCTCCAGCAGCCATCATAACCAAGTAATCTCTGTTGTGATAAGAGCCATGGCATGCAACTCAGCCTCTGCACTCGAGCGAGAAATTGTCGTCTGCTTCTTAGTCTTCCAAGCAATAAAAGAACCACCAAGAAAAACATAATAGGCAGAAAGAGATCGGTGATCAAATAAATCACTAGCCCAAGTAACATCTGAATATGCCTGGAGCTATAAAGTACTGGAGTAAGAAAAAATAGACGACGAGATATAGTCCCACATAAATATCGCAAAATACGAAGAAGATGACTATAGTGGAGCTGAGTGGGAGCCAAAACAAACTGACTTAGGATATGCACAGAATAGAAAATGTCAGGACGAGTGACACCAAGATAAACAAGGCTCCCAACAATGTGCCGATAACGAGTGGGATCTGCAAGGGGCTCACCATCAGTGGCGTGAAGATGAACATTAAGTTCCATAGGAGTCTCAACAGTGCGGTGATCAATGAGAGAAGCATGATCAAGAAGATCCTGAATGTTTTTTTCTTGAGACAGGTAGAAACTCTCAGGTGTGCAGGAAACCTCAATCCCAAGAAAATAACGAAGAGGACCTAGATTAGACATAAGAAACTGCTCATTGAGACGTGTCTTCACGAAGGCAATATACAGAGAGTCATCTCCAGTGATGATCATGTCATCAATGTAAAGAAGGAGAAGAGTCCAACCACGAGATGAAGTGAGGACAAAGAGTCCAACCAAGCACGAGGGGCTTGCTTAAGGCCATAAAGAGAGCGGCAAAGATGACAAACCATACCATCAGGAACAGAATACCCAGGTGGTGGTTGCATATACACCTCCTCACGGATTTCCCCATTAAGAAAAGCATTCTTCACATCAAGCTGAGAGATAGACCACTCACGAACAAAGGTCATAGCAAGAAGGGTACGAACAGTGGTCATGTGAGCCACAGAAGCAAATGTCTCACCATAGTCCCGGCATGCTCCTGTTGAAAACTACGAACCACAAGGCGAGCCTTGTAGTGCTCAAGAGAACCATCAGAGTGGGTTTTAACCTTATAAATCTACTTACAAGTGATTGGACGAACATGTGGGGGAAGAGGTACAAGACCCCATGTGCCAGTGTGCTCAAGTGCAGTAATCTCCTTTGCCATTGCATGCTGCTATTCCTGATGATGAATGGCATAATGGTAAGTAGTTGGCTCAGAAAAGATAGTGCCAGCAAAACCAAGATGATTTGGAGGCCGGATCAACTGATGATCACGAAGAGCATATTGTGGAGGTGGTTCAGGAGAAAAATCCTCATTAAAAGATGAAGTATCAGGAGGAGAAGGCGCATCAACATTCCGGTTACATTTGTAGACATGTGTAATAGGCGGTTTATGGTGATAGATAGTACCCGTAGGAGCCGGTGGAGAGGACTCTGATAAAAAGGCCCTCAAGTGAAGGGGCCGAAGGAGAAGACGCTTTGCGGGGGATATGCATAGAGGCAATATGAGTATCAAGAAACATCAGGAAAAAAAGTGGCTCAACAAAAGATGCATGAGAAGCATCAGAAGGATGAGGATAGAAAGGGCAACACTCATCAAAAGTAACAACCCAATAAATCCCATGCGGCGCCCAACAGGATCCCAACAACGATAGCCCTTATGCTCAGCACTATATCCCAGAAATATACACTCAACAGATTGAATGGTCAGTTTAGTGCTCTCATGAGGTTCTTCCCATAAAGGCGCTCATATGGAATCCCACCCTGAAGAACTGATGAAGGCTGAATATTAATTAAATAAGTTGTTGTAAAGACTCCATCAGCCCAAAAATAAGGTGGAACAGAAGAAGCAATCATAAGAGCACGAGTAGTCTCAAGCAGATGACGATGCTTGCGCTCAACGACACCATTCTGAGCATGAGCACCAGAACAAGAGAAATGAGCAAGGGTGCCTTGCTTAGAAAGGAACTGGCGAAGAGCTGCAGAAAGATACTCCCAGCAGAGTCAGCATGAAAAAACCTAATAGCAGTGTCAAACTGAGTACGGATCATGGTAGCGAAAGTCTTATAGATAGATAAAACCTCATTATGATGTTTCATAAAATAAATCCATGTGTGGTGAGAAAAATCATCTATAAAAATGATATAACATCGATGACTGCCTTGCGAGATGAAAGGAGTCGGGCCCCATACATCAGAGTGAACAAGATCAAAAGAACGCTATGACACTGACTCACTAGAATAATAAGGAAGTTGTAGCTGTTTGCAAGCCTACAACCTTGACACAGGTCCAAAGATACATCACTAGAGACATATGGAAGAAGACCACGACGAATTAATGTAGATAGACGCGAATCACAAAGATGCCACAAACAATGATGCCACTAAATAAAAGATGATGTAGAAGAAGTTGGTCCCACTAGACTGGCTGAAGCAACGGAAGGAAGATGAAGCCAGTCAAGCTCACAAAGACGCTGAGAATCCCGATGACGGGGGCCAATACCAACTAGGAGACCCATGCTGCAATCTTGAACACAACAAGAGTCAGAATCAAGGATAATACGGCAACCAGGATCATTGAACTGGCCAGCTGAGATATGTTGCATGGTCACTTTGGGAGCATAAGAAATAGTAGGAACATGAAAAGAGGAAGATAAAAGAGTGCCTAGTCCTACAACAGAGAGAGGCGATCCATCTGCGATCTGAACAGTGACTGGAATAAATGGAGTAAAATGGAAGAAAGACTGGTAATATTAGGAGTCATATGAAAAGAAGCAACAGAATTAAGAATTTATGTAAAAGTACTTGAACAAAAGTCTAAAAAACAGTAGCAGAACCTGGCGGTGGAGAAGGTTGAATAATAGAACTAGCAGTGCCTGTAGGTGTAGAGGCATCTATACGACAAAGCAACATGAGCATCTCTTATGTCTCAGAACTAGCAAAACTTCACTGTGAATCTCCAGTAGCATAACTACCAGTATTGCCTACACCCTGTGAGGAATGCCACCTCGACGAGACTGAGCCTTCTTTCTCTTAAAACAGAATGCCTCCACATGATTATCCTTGCCACAGTAGTCACAATGATAATCATTACCCCTTCCACTCCCAGAAGAGCCCCCACCTGAAGGAGGCGCTACAGGTGGAGGGGCGGAAATTTTAGAATCAAAAGAGTGAATAGCCAAGACTGAAGGAAGCAGCAAGATTCCATCATAGACACACAAGGCTCTCGAGCAATAAGCTGAGCATAAAGCTGCTCAAACTCATCACGAAGCCGGGTCAAGAAATCAAAGGTGCGACGAGTCTCAAGAGCAATCTTTTGAGCCTTACAAGACTCACAAGTGCTAGGTGACAGTGGAGGACCAATAGAATCAAGCTGATGCCACACCTCAGAGATCTGGTCAAAAAACTCTTCAACTATATCTTCACCCTGCCGTAATAACTGTTCTTGACGTAGAGTAGCAATGTAAGTAGACTGACCGGTAGGGTCATAACGATCACGAAGAAAAGTCCACATCTGATGTGCCTGATCAAAGTCAATAATATCTGTAGAAAGCTGCTCCTCCATACTAGCAGCAAGAATAAAAGCAGCATAAGCATCTTCATCTAACCATGTCCTATAGGCAACAAACTGAGACACATACTATGCCACATCGTCATCATAATTAGCAATTAATTTCTTCTTTGCAGTCTCATTTGCGTCAGCAGAAATCAATGGCATGGTAGGAGGAGTATAAAAAGCTGGATAAGATAAATCTCCAGTAAGAAATTCCCAAAGACGAAGACCACGCATATGCAGCCGCATGCGGTGAACCCAATCGCGATAATTGGTGCCATTGAAAAGGACCGGACATCCCATGATCTGCACATCACTCGATGAAAGAGCTGGCGGAGTATAAGACGCCATATTGAAACACTAATGACGAATGACAAGAAAAGAAGAATTCGATGAATGACGGTGAATTTTGCGAGCAAGTGAAAAAATGTAGGAATGGCGATTAAGAGAAAAACCTAACCTTAAATTTTTTACTTTCTCCTGTCAAATCTTTTCACTTTCTTTCACTTCAAACTCAAGAACAAAATTGAATAGAGTAAATAGAACACGACACTCACAAATTTAACTAAGAGAAAGAGGAATAAAAAATTATTGTTGTGTTTTATTGAGCACGAAATATTTTTTATTTGTACAATAACTAAAAATGGAAAGTAATAGTATTTATATGTAATCCAGAAATATTCTATCTCTAATGCGAATTCTAAAGAATGTACATAGAATATTCAACGAAATGGGCCACGGTCAGTATTAAGCTCTACATGCTCCCCTAATCTTGTCTTGGAGTGGGTCAAGATTGTGAACTTCAAACACATGTCACAGTGCTGTCAGTTTCACCACCGACAATGTCTTTATAAGGGTGTTTGTTCTCTGCTCCTATGAATGGAACTTTATATCAATATATTTGTTGCATAGGTGGAAGACGGGATTCTTCAGCAACGCAATGCAGATTTGTTATCAAACAACAGTTTCAACGTCTTAGGCTCTTTTTATGTCAACTCTCATAACAAGCTCCTCAGCCACTTCGCTTGGCATACAACTGTTGTTGCTTCCATGAACTCAATTCAACCATTTTATGTTTCTATGAGTTCTATGAAACCAAAAAGAAAAAAGGTTGTTATGATTATAGTTAATCAACACAATCAAGCCTAATTGCTTCATGATTTGGTCAAAGAGCGTGTTCCAAGCCTGGCGCCTGCTGGAGCCCACCTTGCTTAGTTTGAGAAATATTGATTTGAGATCAAGATGATAAGTTTCCCAGCTATAATTGGTTGTCAAGGCATATATCATCCATATAGTGTCAAGCCTCGCCACTGGTGCAAGAATCTCTTCAAAAACAATACCTGGCCTCTAGACATAGACTTTTGTCAATAATTTTGTCTTGTGATTGGTCATTTCTCCATTAAAATCATTCTTTTAACTTGTACATCCATTTAAGCTTAATGAACTTATTGTTGGCCGCCAGCGTCTTTTAAAGTCCACGTTTAGTTACTCTAGATAGAATCGATTTCCTTTAGCATGGCCTCCTCCAAAGTCAGACGGTCAGCAGCCTCGCGGAAGCAAGATGACATAGTGTAACTCCTCCCTCGGTGTGTTCTGCATATTGTCATCGATGTGTCTTGTTAAGCATGCCCTTTTTTGGCGTTCTCACTGCCTGATGATGATTGTAATGCTGTGTCAAGTGCGGCAGCATGCTCAGTCATTAATGTTTTGGATGTGGTGCATGAGCTACCACTCGTGTTCTCATGATTGGACCAACATGTGTTAAAGTAATATTTGGTGGAGCTAATGCAATGCCTTGCTCGGAGACGCCTGTTGGTGGCTTGATGCGTGTGTAGTTCTCGACTACAAATCCTAGGCTCATCATCGCATGCGCCTGCATACCACCTCCATTTTACGTTCTCCTCAAATATCACACACGACTTTGATGAGACTGCCATTGAGAGTCTCACACAAATAAAATGCATAACCTCACTAGCAAGTAGTAAGTGAATATCGATAGACAAGGCAAGTGCGCAAACCTGCAAAGTTAGTAACAAACAAAAGAAAAATAGAAATAAATGTTATATGGGGGAATTTTGATTGACTATTATTTGAATATAAGCAAGACTTTTAAGAAGAAGAAAAAACTCGCGGACAATCATACAGTTTGGGTTGTTAACTTTTGATTGTGTTGATTAATGATACTACAATAAATTCAGGTGATGAATCTAACTCACTAAAATTTATGATCTCTACATCAGAATAATATGACAAAGCGCAAAAAATTGCTTCTACCCCGATATCGCCAGACCCTTTAGCCAAATATATGAATTTTATATGTCAATTTGCAAGATCGAAGTATTAAAAAAAATACACATTAATGATCAATGGAATGGAGTTTAGCCTATAGGAAATCTAGCTCACACATACATAGAGCATGTTTATCACAAAAACACGCACATCATATGTTTATTTGCTACTCGAGTAATTATTACTGATCCAAACCTTCACGATTAGATCAGCAGTCGAAATCATGCAACAACATAATTATTCATTAGGTATACTATACAACAAAAAAATTATGAAATTGAAGCTCAATAAACATTACATGTAAAACGTGACTTTCATTAAGAACATAATCTCACAACAACATATCCTAAGTTATTCAATCCGAATTGCAAAAGAGAATTTAGCCACGATTGACCATGAATAGACTTATCTTACAAATTCATACTGGGAGCCACATGTCATATTACACTTATATTGTTTTGTTATATTAAACTAATTATTAATTTTTTGAATTTTCTAAATATTGGTAGATGTGTTTAAATACTTAATTATAAGCAATAAACGGCATTTATAATTATAAAGCAACAATAGAACCTATTAACTTCTTACATGGAAAGGATCACAGGTTCAGTAAAAAAAAGCGAAGCATACGTGACAAGAGAACATGCTATAAAGTAAAGAGGTACACAACCAACAAGGTGTTGGCCTAATGGTATTGGGTAGGGGAGAGCATCGGTCGGTTAACCGAACCGAATTGCTGTTTGGTTAACCGAACCGAATTAACCGTACTTTAAAAGTGTCGACCGATAACCGAACCGAATTATATGGTTAACCGATAATTCGGTTAATTCGGTTATCGGTTAAATATACAATTAACCGAAATTAACCGAATTAAAGAACAATATAAATATTTTTTATAGATTAAATATATTTATATGCAAAAAAATTATTTTTTATTTAATAATTTTATTTTTTGGTTTATATGGTTAACCGAATTAACCGAACTCAAAATTTTCTCTTCCATTAACCAAACGAATTAACCAAATTTTATTCGGTTTTTGTCCGAATTAACCGATTTACCGAATTAACCGAACCGAATTAATTCAGTTAAACTATATCGGTTCGGTGAATCGGTTTTCACCGAACAATGCTCTCCCCTAGTATTGGGTGTTGTCTAACAACCGCATAATTCTGGGTTCAAGCCCTATTGGTACCACATTTACGCTTAGATACGCTGGAGGTGCGCGTGAGCTGGCCCGCAGTGAGTATGAACGTACACTATCAAGGTGGAGGAAGTGTGTGGCCCCTGACCACCAAGAGGAAAAATGGGGAACCACTATTGATCCTCTTAAAAAAAAGTAAAGAGGTACACACTATGTTAAATCAATGCTAAAGCACAATGCTTTAGAATAATATATTCTGCCTGTTAACTTCTTGGGACACGAAAGCGAATTATCTCTTAAACTTGTTTGCAGTTAGTAAAATACATTCTCAAGCAATCGTTCTTGTTCATATTCGATCTTTGAATATGACTACTTTGGGTTCTTCGAGTAAAAATCATTAAATCCATGAACAAATACACAGCAATGCTGGTTACTTCCTAATTGTGAATCCTAATATAAAACCAAGCATGAAGTGTTTCCCAATCAACTAAGACAACATTTCAAGTCGGAAGAAACTCAAATTTATATAACTTGTCAAGTAAATCAGATAGCAAGCTTTCCATTTAGCAAAAGTATTTCTAGCCATTTTCATGTCTATATGAATTAAATTTTTTGCCTCTTCAGTAAAAAAGTTTTCATTTGTTAAGTAAATTTTTAAACAGACACTGTCTACCAATCCTTTTATACACCAACTTAAATCTATTGACAACATGGTATGAGACCACACAACACCTAAACAGAATTATATTGTTTTTGAAGGGTCTCTACAACTTACATAGTTAGAACTCTTGTCACAAGCTCAAACTTACAATGAAGGGATGCAGCTCATCAAATTTTGACTTTCGATCTTACATTAGCAGAAAAATTATGTTCTTCATTTCCATCAAGATTTACTTTGTCTAATAACTTGTGATGCTACTGAAGAAAAACAGTTCTAGATGAAAAACAAACCACAGCAATTGTTCTGTTGTGTTTGTTGAAGAGCAATAGAACAGTAAATAAGGTAGAAAAGATCTGATCGAGTAGCCAACTTCAGAGTTTAATTCCTCATAGTCATTGAATGTAATCTAGGGTTCTTATACATTTATATACAAGATCAACTCTCCTACAATGTACAACTACCGATTTAAGGCTGAAAACAGCCCGTATTCCTAGGCCCATTGGTGTCCTAAAGTTCAGTCCTGCACTGAAACTAAGGGAATCTCTTTCCCTCAGATTCTTCCTTCCCAGGTGAAACGGCGTCGCCTCGTCCCTTTTCTTTCTTCCAGACATTGTCGTTTCCTTTCTTTTCCTTCGCGCCATTTCTGCTCCAGACGACGTCGTTCTCATTTTCTCCTTCACCGGACGACGTCGCTCCTATCTTCTTCTTCACCCCCCGCAAGCCGGTGCGTACAAGAAATCAGACACACCGAGCTTGGAAGAGGCTGACTCCAGCTTTGCTCCTCCCAACGGCTTTGTCAACATATCTGCCAATTGATCATCCGACGACACGAATTGTGGTTCGATGAACTTCCTTTGGATGTGTTCCCGCACAAGGTGACAGTCGAGTTCTATGTGCTTTGTCCTCTCGTGGAAGACTGGATTCTGTGCTATGTGCAACGCCGACTTGCTGTCACAGTGCAATCTTATTGGTAGTGCAGTCACTACATTCATATCCATCAGCAATCGATGAACCCACACCGCCTCACAGCACGACGAGGCCATGGATCTGTATTCGGATTCCGCTGATGATCTCGACACCGTGTTCTGCTTTTTGGTCTTCCATGACACCAGACTCGACCCTATGAAGACACAGTATCCTGTAATCGACCTTCGCGTCGTTGGACACGCTGCCTAATCTGCGTCACAATATACCTCCATTTGCGTGGATGAGTTTGATGGGAAGAAAAGGCCCTTGCCTGGTGATCCCCTGATATACCTTAATACCCAATAGGCTGCCTGTATATGATCTTCAGTGGGGCTGTCATAAACTGGCTTAGTATATGCACTGAGTATGTTAAATCAGGTCTACTAATGGTCAGATAAATCAATCTCCCCACCAGCCTTCTATAAACCTCTGGTTCCTGGATTCTTGCTGCCTCCGAAATGCCCAATTTATGCTTTGGATCAATCGGGTTCCTACATGGTTTACATCCAATGTAGCCACTGTCACTTAGTATATCTAGTGCATATTTCCTTTGGTTCATGAAAATCCCTTCTTCTGATCTTGCTATCTCAAACCCCAGGAAATACCTCAGTGTTCCCAAGTCCTTTATTCTGAATTGCTGGTGTAGATACTCCTTGGTGGCCTGTGTGAGAGTCTCTGATGTTCCCGTGATGATTATGTCGTCTACATACACCAGTAGCAGTACTAAATCTCCATTCTTGTGCAATGAAAAGAGGGAGTGATCATTTTGACTTGCTTTGTACCCAAATGAAATCAATGCCTGACTTAGCTTAGCAAACCATTGCCTGCTTGCCTGTTTCAGCCCATATATGCTCTTCCTCAGGTTACAGACCAAACCCTGCTTCTTGGCTTCTGCATAGAAACCTTGTGGCAGATCCATGTATACTTCTTCTTCTAATTCTCCATGCAAGAATGCATTGTTCACATCAAGTTGCTGTATTTGCCATTGTCTTGCAGAGGCTACAGCTAGCAGAATCCTTATTGTGGTCATCTTGGCTACTGCGGCAAATGTTTCATGATAATCTAGCCCCTCCGTTTGGGTATATCCCTTTGCAACTAACCTTGCCTTGTACCTTTCCAATGTTCCATCTGATTTGTATTTCACCTTAAACACCCATTTGTTCCCAACAGCATTGGCACCAGGAGGTAGTATTGTCAAATCCCAAGTCTTGTTCTCCTCCAGTGCACTTATCTCATCCTCCATTGCCTTCACCCAATTATCTTATCTTGATGCCTCATCATATGTCACTGGTTCTTTGATTTTTGATAGTTGAAGAATGTAAGCATAATATGATGATGATACTGTCTCATAACTCACTGACTTTGATATGGGATGCTTGGTTGAGATTGCCCCTTCACAGTAATAATCTTCCTTCCAATAAGGATCCAACCTCCTCCTTGTTGATCTCCTTAGTGATTGACCACTTGTTTCCTCCTGAAATATGTTCTCCATTCTTCTTTGGTTAGAGTTTTCACTTAATTCCCTTGGATCTTCAGTCTGTCTATTCTCTCCATTAGTTCCTTCCGGTTCCTGTACCTCTTCTTCACTAACACATTCAGGTACTTCACAGCTGTGATCTGCATGATGCCCCTTCTTCTGTCTTTCAATGCAATCCTTTTCTTTAGCCTGTGAATTCTTGAAAGGGAATTGATCCTCTATGAAAACTACATTTCTGCTGACAGATATGCTATGTGTCTCAAGATTGAGAACCTTATATCCCTTTTGCCCATGTGGATACCCAAGGAAAACACAAGGTGATGCTCTGCTGTCCAACTTATCCCTTCCTTGTGACCTGTTGTGAACATAACACAAGCATCCAAATACTCTGAGGTGATAGTACTTTGGAGGGTGACCATAAAACATTTCATAAGAAGTTCTTCCTTGCAGTTTTCTGGATGGTAACCTGTTGATGATATGAGCAGCTGTCATCACACAGTCACTCCAGAAATGTTTAGGTATGTTTGAACTGATTCTCAATGCTCTTGCTATCTCTAAAAGGTGCCTATGCTTTCTTTCTACCACTCCATTTTGCTCTGGAGTGTATGGGCAGCTCCTTTGATGTTCACATCCTTGTTCCAACAGAAAAGATGCCAAGCTGTGGTTCACAAATTCTCCTCCATTATCAGTCTTTATTCTTCTCACTTTCTTGTCAAATTGAGTCAGTGCCATTCAGATGAAATTTTTAACAAGTTCTACAACTTCCCCTTTTTCTTTCATCAGGTATATCCATGTTACCCTTGAAAAATCATCAACCACTGTCAAGAAATACCTTGCCCCTGTAATACTTTCCACTGAATATGGTCCCCAGACATCCATATGAATCAGATCAAAAACATCATCAGTTCTAATTGAACTTTCATTGAAAGGTAGCTTAGTTTGTCTTGCCATGGGGCAGACTGTACAATGGAATTTCTGATCTAGTTTCATTTCTCCACTTGAAACATACTTGTAAACATAGGATAGTTTCTTGTTGGACAAATGTCCCTGTCTGTTATGCCATAGCCTTCCCACTTCATTCTTTTCAGCAACTTGGAAAGCTGCAGGTTGCCTTTGATCACTGTCACTTGTTCCCTCATTGAATTGGTACAAGCCTGCCTTCAAGCTACCAATCCCTTGTAGAGTCCTTTGAACTTGGTCCTGAATAACACACCCTTTATCAGTGAATGTGATGGTGCATTGAGCATCATGAATCAGTTTACTGACAGATAACAGGTTAAATTTGAAGTTTGGGACATGAAGGACATTTCTTAATATGATATCCTTATTAAGAACATAAGTTCCAATATGTCTCACTGAACTAGTTGTTCCATCAGGTAAAATTACTGAGCAAGGTATATTAACTTCCCTGATTTCAGTGAGTAGAGAAAAATGAGGTGTTATGTGGCCTAATGCACCACTGTCAATGATCCAAACTAAGGTGTAGTTTGCTGTTGTTGCCATACAAGTTATACCTGCCATGTTGAAGCCATGAACCTCTGTGCCTTTAGAGCTTTGTGGCAAGAGTGCTAGCAATTGTGTTATCTGTTCCTGTGAAAGCTGAAGGTTCCCTGAGTTACTTGATGTCTTCTCTGCTTCATTGTTAGAGGACAGGTTGTTCTCACTTTGATCTGAAGCAACATTGTTTGCATAGGACCTGTTATAGTTACCTCCTCTACCTGTTCCACTGAATTGTTTGTTCCCCCTTGGAGGGTACCCTATAAGTTTGTAGCAGGACTCTCTTTAAGTGTCCAGATAATCCACAGTTTGAGCACACTAGGTTTCTTCCTCTTCCTTGGCCTGTGAAAGCTCCCCTGTTTGGTGAATTGTTGTAGTTGTTGTAGTTGCTATACCCTCTGCCTGTCACATTCTGTCCATCCTTGATAGGCTGATTATTGCTGGAGTAAAGAACAGATGCTTCATTCACACACATTTTAGAAAGTTCCTTTTGGAGTTCATCTTGCGCTATTATGTTATAAGCCTCATCGACCTTTGGGAAAACTTTCAAGGCCAGCATATGAGTCCTGAGCTGAGAATGTTTCTCATTCAATCCCATTAAAAACTGAATACATCTATCATCTTCTCTGTATTTATCACTCATCATGTAATCTGTTTCTTCATCTATAAGTGAATCAAACTTATCCCAAAATTCCACCAGTTTTTCAAAATACTCTGCTACTGTTAGTTCCCCTTGCTTCATATTGCAAATCTGTCCCTTTAGTGCAAAAATTCTTGGTCTGTTGGATCCTGAATATCTTCCATGGAGGCTCACCCAAGCAGTTGGTGCATCCTTTGCCCTGAGTATGCTTCCCATAATGGACTTGGAGACTGAGCAAATCAGCCAAGACATCACAGTGTCATTACATTTCTTCCATTTTGCTAATTTCTGGACATCCTCCGGTTTTGGTATTTCTCCTCTAATGAACTCAAGTTTTGATTTAGCTCCTAGCGCCAACTCCATGGATTTGCGCCATGATCCATAGTTTTTAGTCCCAACTAACACATCACTAACCAGAGACATGTTTGTGTTTTCATTGTTGTTAACATGTAAAAGGTCATCTAGATTTCCATGGTCTGCTGCTGCTACAGCAGGGTTCACTCCTGCGACTACCTGATCTGCCATTTCCTCGGCTCTCAACCAGCACTTTCAGTCAGAGATTTCCCAGGTAAGTAAATCAACTACGTCTAATCCGAGCCTCAAGCTCTGATACCATGAAGAAAAACAGTTCTAGATGAAAAACAAACCACATCAATCATTCTGCTGTGTTTGTTGAAGAGCAATGGAACAGTACATAAGGTAGAAAAGACCTGATCGAGTAGCCAACTTCAGAGTTTAATTCCTCATAGTCATTGAATGTAATCTAGGGTTCTTATACATTTATATACAAGATCAACTCTCCTACAATGTACAACTACCGATTTAAGGCTGAAAACAGCCCGTATTCCTAGGCCCATTGGTGTCCTAAAGTTCAGTCCTGCACTGAAACTAAGGGAATCTCTTTCCCTCAGATTCTTCCTTCCCAGGAGAAACGGCGTCGCCTCGTCCCTTTTCTTTCTTCCAGACGTTGTCGTTTCGTTTCTTTTCCTTCGCGCCATTTCTGCTCCAGACGACGTCGTTCTCATTTTCTCCTTCACCGGACGACGTCGCTCCTATCTTCTTCTTCAGCTACTCATAGTTGAAGTCCGCCTGTTGTTGATAAGAGTTTCTAATCAGAACTTTCAAGTTTCAATGACTGATGCAGCTTATGAAATTTCAATGGTCAATCTTTCAGTAGCTGAAAGTTATGTTCTTTCCTTCTGAAGTTTACCTTGACACATTGTCAGTTGGGAAGTTTGGTACTTTCCCCTGTAGTCACACTAAAGTCTATTACTGGTTAGAAACTACTTAGATAACATAGTGTCTCAAAAATCTACGGCGGATAGAATTGTAACTATAGCACCAATTTGAAGTGTCTATGTATGATCACCTTAATTCTGAGACATCACCCTTGAAGCTTTTAGTGAATCAGTACTTTTAGGCAAATAATTTCTAACCAAGCTTCTGTTTGATGAGAATTGCACGTATTTTTTTTAAAAAAAAACAAGAACCTGGTTTATTGGAAGATGATTATTCCCAAGCAACCACTGTTCACCATCTTCTTGATGTTAGAAGATGAGTTCTTTGGGACTCTGCAAGTCAAGTAAACACCATTAATCCATAAACAGCTACAGTGAATCCTACTCCTAGATCATAATATAAAACCAGATAAACATACCTTCCATACGAGAAGAAAGAAAACTCAAATACCTTTTCAGTTAAGATTGCTCTGTGCAATCTGGGGACTCCAAGAGGCAACGAACACCAACAAGGCATCAATGCATCACCAACTTTTCATATTCACAACTTTTGCTATAAAACCAAACTTGTAAAACTTCAGCTAAATCTCGCAACCAGACTATTCAGACTTGATTGGGAACTAGTAAATCCAGGCTAATCTACAATCTCATCAATGTTGTCTGGCAGTGGAAGTCGTGAGAGTGAGCAACAGCAGAAGCAAGAAGAGGAAAATGATTAGCTGGCATATGCAGTGAAGTCTGTGGCTGTTGTTGCTGGGTTTGGCTTGGCAGCAGCTTACCTATTTGGGAGCTTGTTTTCTTCTGACTGAAGGAAAGCCATGAAAGCTCCAGGAAGGGACATTCGCATTTCCAGGGATGAGTTTGAAGCATACCCCTCCAAGTATTTCCGCGATCTCCGCAAGTCCTGATAAGTTAGAATTTCCAAAGAAAGCTCCAGCTACTACCAAAATCAAGCCATTTGGATAAAAAGCATGTTAATGTCTTATTTACTTGGACCTTTTTCAGTTAAAATCTTGCAATGAGAAACAGCAATTTGACCTAATCATGAATGCAAGTTTCATTGAAGCATAAACTCAAACATCTGGCACGCAGATCCCACAACAACGACAATCAATCCTAAGACACCACTTGAATCCTCTGACAACAAATCTGTCAAAATTACAACAACCCCAGATCACCAAAACAGCACTACAACACACCCCGACAGCAAAGATCCCCCAAATTCCAAATCTCAATCGTATCTCACATTCCGCCCCCTTCTCTGGTTCCGCCCGGGACCCTTCCTCGCCTTCCGCCCGTTCTGACAGCAGCAGCAGTAGCAGCACCAGGACAGTATCAGAACCATCGCAGCCACCACCAGCACCGGCGTCCCGTACTTGATCCAGTCTTGGAGTTTCACATCGTTCGCCACGGACGGGAACTTCTTCTCGATCTTGCTGAGCGCGAAGCCGACCAGACCGTCCATCGACTATACTCGGCCGCGTCTCTGAATCGGTCTCAGGGAGCGATGC
>NQLW01000017.1:257737-348069 GCA_002312845.1 Kalanchoe fedtschenkoi | reverse complement strand
GTCTTCTTTTGAATATCAACTCAAATATCATTCTCATTTAATTTCTAAGATTTTGATATTAAAGTCAATGTATACCACGTCATATTCAATAGTTTGTAGACGAATTAGTATTTAAAATTTAGAGTTTTTAGTATTTTATAATTTTTTCCGATTTGAGATTTGTAGTGTTTTTTAGAATTTTAAAATTTTTTATATTTCAGAATTTTATGGTTGGCAAAAGTATTGTATTAACACTGTACACCTGAAAACCTAAACATCTTTAAAACTTAAATATACTAAAGATCTTAAAACTCTAAACTATAAAACCTTTTAAAAATCATGTAAAATAACATTGATTAAACTACTCATATACAGTGTCATTGTATGACTAACAGGCACTATAAGTATAATATTTTCTTAATATCATAATATTTTGTATAAAAATATTAAACTTATACATCACTCAATAAAATAAAATGTAGATAAAAAGGGACGAAAGTAGTGTTTTCGGCTACCGTACTGTGCCCAGTCTCAGATCCTCAGTGGGCGAGTCTTGTGCTCTACAAAGCCATTTCGACCTCTTCATCAACAGATTTGTCACCATCATAAATAGTAACATAAAAAATTATTATTTTTACAATAATTATATAAATAAATACAAAATAAATACTCACGCATTCAAATACGAACAAGTTGTGCTCTACCCTGCAGATGGTTGTGGCTAGTTTTGGGGGTGGAACTGTGAGTGGAGACTTGGGGGAGAGATGGGCGTGTTCTGTAGCTGCTAAGGCAGCCTGAACACCGCCACGAGGCTGCCGGTGACACGCTGCGCTCCAGTGACAAGGTTTTGCAGAATTTGGCCAACGGATGGTGCTGTTTAACTCATGTGCTTTCTGAGATGTTGGTCACGTATGTGGACGGTGTGGATGGAGTGTTTCGCATGCTGGTATGATTTCGAGTGTTTCTGGTTGTGGAATTGGTTGGGAAGTTGAGGTGGTGAATTCTGACCCGCCTTAGCGATGTACTATCTGGCTATTGGCCGCAGATCTTCAGGGGGTTTTGCTGTGTCGAAGACTGCTTAGTTTGATTCTTGAATATGTCACGGCCGATATGTTGGAATGCAGCGTGAGATTCAAGCAGGTTAACCAACCAGTTTCGCGAGCAAGGGGAATTCCACGCATCCGAGTTGACAAGGTCGGAATCTGTTGAGGAAGAGCACTTGACAAATGTCTCACATCGGCTAGCGAGGAGAAAAAGAAGTGACTCATGTGACGCGAGTGAGCTGGTGGGTCCAAAGACCTGAGTCAGCGAATTATTGATCGAGGGGGAGCTGTGACATTTCTCCAAGTGAGGGGGAGAATGTTGGGCAAGAGCACTTGATATCGCCATCTCAACCTTGCTCTGATACCACTTGTTGAGAATTCCGGCTAACTAACAAAAGAGAAAACAGTAAAGAGCACACAAGATTTAACAAGGTTTGGCAGTGTGCCTACGTCCTCGGAAGCAAAAGGGCGGCTGTGTATCATTGAGAGTGTCGTCGTTATCATCGTCGTACCCTATTAGGTTACACTTACATGGTATTTATAATAGAAACCTTATTCCTATACCATACCGCGGGCCTTTGGTCCCGCAACCCAAGCCCACTTAATCCTGGCCTACAACTACTAACTTTGTTGTCACCATCCACTGAGATTCAGTCGTATGTCACTTCCTGCTCCACTTTGACATAAACTATTTATCAGTATATGAGCTATACCCAACAAATCTCCACCTTAGCGAATATCCTGCTCCTTAGGAGATAAAATCCGGGGTAACTCATGTCTCAAAGTGGCCTGGGGTTCATGCTTTTCTAGTTGTTACAAATATTCAACAAGTCCAAACAATCCTTGGACTTCTTTGTAGTATCTTGCTTCTTTACCTCGAGAAGCTGAGCTAGCTCCCATGTATCGTTTTTCTTCAAAGACTCCATCTCTTCTACCATTGCAGCCATCCATTTATCTTTCTCATGTCTAGTGATAGCTTCCTGACAGATACCCGAATCTTCACTACTGATGTGAAGTGCATAAGAGACCATGTATTCAAAGCCAAATCTGTCTGGAGGCTTCACATTGGTGCGTCTTCCTCTGTCTCTGACCAGATTGTAACTCTGCAAATCATCTTTACTTGAGGTATCAGGTGTTGAAGTAGAACCATCTACTTTCTCTGTTGATGTAGGGAACTGTTCCAAACCCAACCGCACCTTCTCTTCATTCTGTTGCAACATAGACTGTTCATCAAAGACTGCAACCCTACTGACCACCACCTTCTTTGCTACCGGATCCCAAAACTTGTATCCCTTGACACCCTTCTTATATCCCAGAAAGATGCACTTCTTAGATTTTGCATTAAGTTTTGATCTCTCATCACCAAGTACATGCACATAAGCAGGACAACCAAAAATCCGTAAGTGATCAAAACTGACTGGATTACCTGTCCATACCTCTTCTGCAACTTTTCCCCTCAATGATGCTCGTGGTGATCTATTGATGACGTAGCATGCCATATTCACAGTCTTTGCCCAAAAGCTTTTAGAGAGTCCTGCATTCAATCTCGCATCTCACCCTTTCAGTCAAAGTCATGTTCAATCTTTCTACAACACCATTCTACTGTGGTGTCTTCCGCACTGTGACGTGCCTCTGAATTCCATTCGCCTCACAGAATTTCTGAAATTGCGAATCTGTATACTCTGTGCCATTATCTGAGCTCAAACACTTGATCTTTCTCCCCGTTTGGTTCTCCACCTCAGCCCTCCATAACTTGAACTTGTTAAAGACTTCAGATTTCTGTTTCAAGAAATACACCCAAACTTTTCTGGAAAAATCGTCAGTAAACGTAACATAATAAACAGATCCACCCATTGATCTTTCTTTGACAGGGCTCCATATATCAGAATGCACATAATTAAGAATCCCTTTAGTTGTATGTCTTCCATTCTTGAAACTGACTTTAGTCTGCTTCCCAAGAACACAAAACTTACAAAATTCCAGCATGCAGTTTTTAATACCATGCAATAGATTCCTTTTATGCAATTCAGCCATACCTCGCTCACTAAGATGACCAAGAGCATATGCCATAGCTTTGAGCTATCATCATGTGACTCAACAGAATGAACCCCACCTACAACTGTACTCCCTAGCAGTTTATAGAGATATTTCCTGCAGTCATCTTTCCTTTCATCACAGTCAACGCACTTTTAACAACCCTAATGGTTTCTCTTTCCTCATCTGCCTTAGGAATAAAACCATTCTTATGCAAAGTTGTTACATCTCACATCGGCTGGGTGGGGGATCCATAGCTTCCTTACGAGGGGCTAAGACTCCTTACTTAGTGTCGAGGCCTTTTGGGTGCAGGAAACACACCAACGCAAAACCCACCGCCGCACGGGGCGAGAGAGTGTGGGACAATATCGACAGTAAGAGGTCGGGGCTGTTACAATGACGTGCCTCATTCGGCGATCTGGCCAGAGACTCTGTCGGACTAGGTGGTCGGCTCTGATACCATTGTAACAGCCCCGACCCCTTACTGTCGATATTGTCCCACACTCTCTCGCCCCGTGCGGCGGTGGATTTTGCGTTGGTGTGTTGCCTGCACCCAAAAGGCCTCGACACTAAGTAAGGAGTCTTAGCCCCTCATAAGAAAGCTTCCCCTACCCAGCCGATGTAAGATGTAACAAAAGTGCCCAAGGATATAAGATTCTTTTTCAATTCAGGTACATGTCTAACATCACACAGTGTTCTCACTATCCCGTCATGCATCCCAATTCTGACTTCATCAATACCAGTAATATTGTAACAACTATCATCACTTAGATAGATAAAACCAGAATTAACTTACATGTATGAGGAGAACCACTCCCTGTTGGGCGTGATATGATAAGAACATTTCGAATCAAGAATCCAAATATCCACAAGTTGAGTAGTTGAAACCGAAAACATATCGTCATCGCTGCAATCAGAATCATTCTGCGCCACATTCATAGACTTCGATGATTCTTCGTTTTTTCCATCAGTCTGCTTATTCCACATTGGACAGTCCCTCTTCATATGTCCTGGCTCCTTGCACTTGTAGCAAAGAATCGTCTTCTTGCCCTTTGATTTTGATCTTGAGTTCCATTTTCTAGAACCATCCTTCTCAGACTTTCTCCCACGGTCCTGACTGCTTTTGATATACAAACTGTCAGTTTGTGAAGAATTCTCCCCTGCATTTTGCTTTCGTTGGTGTTGGGCCAACAAGGCTGCAGTAATCTCTTTAACTTTGATAATTTATTTTCCGTACGTCAGAGTGGTCACCATGTGTTCGTAAGAAGGAGACAACGAACACAATAAGATCTTTGCTCTGTCTTCATCCTCAATCTTCACCTCAAGCTGCGCAAGATCCGTGATGATTTGATTAAAGACATTCACATGCTGAGCCAAATCACTCCTTTCATGCATCTTCACCCCTTACAACCTCTGCTTTAGATACAATTTATTTGTTAGGGATTTCGACATAAACTTAGACTTCAACTTCTTCCAGATTTCTCCTGGAGACGACAAACTCATCACGTAGTACACATAACCTCGTCCGCCAAACACAGCCGTATCGTTCCTACAGCTCGCTGCTGCATATCCTCCCAATCCTCGTCTTTCATTGATTCAGGCTTCACAGGTTTCAAAGCTTTCAAAATCCCTTGCTGCGCTAACTGATCCTTCACTCTTGTCTGCCACAATCCAAAATTACCGTGACCATTGAACTTGACCACTTCGAATTTAGCTCCTCCGCATAGAAAGATCAATGCTCAGCGGGGATTTAAAGAAGTAGCTAAAGAACATGCTGAGGATGGCCAAGTGAAAAAGATTGCTGATTTGGCGCTAGAAGATTTCGATGACACTGTGGAAAGATGATAAACACAAAGGCGACGAGGCAGTATTGTAGGAAAGTAGATAACGGAAAATCCACATATTTTTGATATACAATCGTGGTTACATACAATTTTCCATGAACTTTATCTGATGAGGGCAGCTGAAAGCAAAGGTTAATGCTTGTTCGAGATTCGGACAAAGCATGATACATCTTTTTGTGCAGGTTTGGATATGAGGACCTAAGTTTCTTACAAACATTTCGCGTGTTGTGAATATGTAGTACTTTATCATGTAATGGGCTAGACACAATCCATATAGAGATCCAAAAGCTGCTTAAGATTAATGTGAGTCTTTGCTTCAGAGTGGCTGTAGTGTAGATGTATGTAGATGTGTGTTATTCTTCAAGCGGCAAAGAGTCCAAGGTGGTATGAGTAAACTGGTTCCAGGGTGAGCTCAAGCTCGTTTTGGCTCATCATTCCATCAGCTTCTACCTGATAGGTGGTATGTCTGCATTGGGTACTGGTAATCTCTTAGAGTGAAGAATTTGACAGACGCTGGAAGTTTAAATGGCAACGTGATGATGAGAAGTCGTCTATTAGGGTTAGGTTAAGTACCCGGTGTTGAGACAAGGGACTGGTTGACCTAGGTGGAAAGATGATGAGCTAGCAGTGCCATGGTTGTGCTGATGCTGATGCTCCCATTGATGCACTTCCTCTTGTCGCACCATTAGTGTCTTCTCCATCTCCTTCTCCTTTATTTGAGGTCATTGCCCAAGTAAGAAAATTACAGATTCGAACTTTGAAAACTCGAAGAAATGTGTATTTATAGAAAGGGGGAGTAACGCAGCATTTCTGTGCCACCTTTCTTGTCAGCATGTTATTCTGCTCCTGCATGACTCTCTCCTGTTTTTACCAGTTGCCACATTTGTCACCAACTTACAGAAAGTCCGAGGAGAAACACAGGGAAATGCAGTTACCCGAATTTCCATTCAGGCTCTAAGCTTACCTTCTTCTGAAGCTCGGAGATGGATTCGTGCATAAGATGATTCTATATCACAAGGCAAAAATAAAAAATTGATCAGTGTCTGAACGAAAGAAGATGAAAAACAGTCGGTATTGTGCGGGTGTACCTTTCTTTCTCGTATGCGCTTGAGAGATGCATGGAGTTGATGCTCCAAGTTCTGAAGCTCTCCCATGCTCAATGTATCCACGTCTTCTCCCAAGTAATGTCTGGCAAATCAGATTCATCATGTGACAAGTACACAATTATAAACTTCGGAGATATGCACTCCAATTAAGTACATTTAGATGAGAGTATACATTTAAATGTATAGAGGTAAGTAAAAGCTCAATTAACGGGACCTGTGGTTTCTCTGCAAGAGTTCAAGCCTGGACTTGAGCTTGTTGTACTCCATGGATTTGATCTCCTGTGAATGATCAAAACTCAATGATAGTACCTACATCAACACTATTACTAAACAATTTGAGTGTTGGCTTGGTAGTTAGATAACCCTCAGCTCTCAGATTCAAACTCCGATGATATCATATGAGCATATATTAGAGATGTGTGAAAATTAGTTCTGGTGATACCACAAGAGCATATATATGTTCAAAAGATGCGCAAGAAGCCGAGAACTAACCCACAACGAACCTGACACTATCAAAAAGTGGAGTAGAGGGGTGTGTGTGGCCCCTGGAAATATGCTTAAGTGACAAAGCGTGGTAAAAGATATGCACATATTAACATGCTTATTTATTTGAAGCGTGGTAACAGACATAAAGAAAAATGACACCGTTTTGGGTCTAAATCTATTACCACGCTTAATATTTTGAAGTGTGGCAATAGACATCCACCAAAACGGCCATGCTCTGATTACATACCTACTACTACACTTCATATTTTGAAGTGTAGTAATAGATTTAAGATTTTATCACGCTTAATATTTAAAGTGTGGTGAAAATATTAATTCAAATTTTTTTTTCTCTTTTTATAATAGAAAGTTTAGAATAATAACTAAAACATACAATAATTATAATTCTATACACACATATAGTTTTAACTCCTCGGTTGATTTAATTTTACAAAATAAATTAATAAAATAAGTTGTTAAATTTTTTTACAAAAATAAATTATAGCATATAAGGTACTTATTTATAAATTCAAATAATTAATTTAAATTTTTAATCAGATGTAAAACATAAAATCTATTCATAAATCAAAATTAAATCAAACTTATTACCACGACCTAAGTGTATTAAGCGTGGTAGTAGATTTGAATCTTTTACCACTCTTACCAAATTAAAGCGTGGTAAAAGGTTGACTTTTTTTAAAATAAATATTAGTCATTTATGGAAATAAATTATTTTTGTCAAAACAAATGATGTTGTTAGAGTTAAACTGAGAGAGAAATTTTATCCCACCTAGATAACCCGAACAACATCACATGTGGTGCCAAAGTTTTATTTTTGATCGCTTTATAGATACTAAAAAAGTAATATATTCATAACGATATGTTAGAAGTTTATCATAACTGATGATGTGGTTTTCAAATCATCTAATCTTATATACACCTATTAACACGCTTGAAAAGTGAATTTAAAAAGTGAAATGACAAAAATTTATAAATTCATTTTTTTATATTATCATTTTTACATAATAAAATATTCAAAATATTAATTTAAGTTTAATAAGAAATTATATTTAACTGTAAATCATACAATTTCAATTATTAAATTCAAAATTATGAAACTTAGAAACATACTATCTTACACTATAACACCTGTACAGTTTTAATTGTACATTATAAGTCATAAATAAGTGTGATCTCTTATTCATACATTAAAAAAATTAAATCCGTAAATCTGAAACCCTAAACCATAGATACACACATTAACAATAATGTATTATTAATCAAAAAGATATTAATCATGCATTTAATTATTGCTTACAAATATAAACTAATAATTTTTTAATTAAATAATTAATTTAATTCTTTATTCAATTCAGAAAATATATAATATATTTAACCAAATCAAAATTTTGACACTTAAATCCTAAACCCTAAAATCCAAACCCCAAACTCACAAAATGCCAATTACCACGCATGTGGATAATAAGTTTGTTAGTAGATCAACATATTACCATGTTTAATTCCCCTCAAACATGGTGATAGATGTGCAACCAAAACGCTGCCGTTTGGTTATACCACACTTGAAGAGTGGTAATAGGTTCAACACCTAATACCACGCTTTGCACTACTTTATTTAAGACGGTCACTTTAACCACGTTTGAGGAACATGGTAATTGATCATAAATAAATTGATTAAAGATATTAACCTATAGAAGTGAAAAATCAAGAAAAGAAACACACACTCTACTTCTACCAACTGGTACTATTGTAGCTTTTTAAGAGAAAATTTGACACACGGAACTTTGATAATTTTAAAATAAATTATTGTGTCCATAGATTACAGCAATAAGTGTACTACAGGCAGAGCTTTGATTTTTCAATCTTAATATATGATATGCTGATACCGTTCACCTAAGAATTACTATACATCCTATACGATTAAACTATACATATAATGAAAGACATTTATGTATTTGGTTACATTATTATTGATGATAATGTTCATATGAACTATTGGATGCATATTTGAAGGACAATACATGTTGAATTAATTTGTACCTGAGGATTTTGCTGAAGATCTGATGCACCCATCTGCTGGTAGTGCTGTCTTTCAGCATAAGAGTACCTCTCATATCTCTCTAAGATTTTCTCCATGCTGCAATTAGATTTTTCAAGACTTAATCTTAGGTCAAATTAGACCAGCTTCATTCTGAATCATCGATCATCATACCAGCTAAGTTCTAATTCAAGTTCTGCACAATATATCTTCTCGCAAAATGAAAACTGTATCAAAAATCACACTTAGTTAGACGAATATCATTCACCGTCTCAACATTTAAAAAACTGCTTGTTAATCGATTTTGGGACTAGACTATATATATAAGCCCTCAGATGCCAGTTGTGTGAGATTTGAAATCTGAATTCAAATTAGAGATGGAGTGCAAACTGATACAGTACCAAGTTGATGGCACACATTAGCCGAGCCTGCATGAAGTTGGAAATCAGCAACTTTTGTTGTACCATCAATTCATATATTTAATATGTGAGTTACACATTGGTTCATGAAGTACAAACCAGAAGGGAAAACAAATCTGATAAAGACAGCTTTAATTTGTTTCTGCAAATTGAAGTTCTGGAGAACAAAACTGCCAGGCAATGTTACGTTTAAGGCAAGTTGCATCCATACAATAATCGAGGAGTGCTTAACTAGTTCAATATTTACTATGAATTTGCAGATCAACCCTTTTTTTAGGTGATTAAAGAAGTCAGATTCTTGTGGTAAAATTAGGGGAAAAAGGTGAAAGAAGACTCAGACTCAAACTATTCTGTGTGTACAAAGACATAAAACCTCAGCAAAACAGTTCAAGTAAAAAAACTGGAAAACCTTTAGATTTGAAAAACCCTAATTTGGGGTCACAGCTAAAATAGAAAGCCCTTTTCTGGTAACTCCAATAGAAACAATTCTTGAATATTGTGAATTGATTTAAAATGGGGCTTACCAAGAGTCAGTGGAGTACTCAAAAAGCTTCCCATCACCGGAGAAGATGATGAGAGCAACCTCAGCATCACACAGGACAGAGATCTCATGAGCCTTTTTGACAAGGCCGGTACGGCGCTTGGAGAAGGTTACTTTTCTGTTGATCTTGTTCTCTATTCTCTTCAGCTCAACCCTTCGTCTACCCATATCGATCGGTCTCTACTTAGAACATAAACAAAGAAAATGAAAAATATATAAAAAACCCTAATAATTGATTAAGATATAGAGAGAATTGGTGGATGGTTTCTATAATTGGAGAAGGCTGTGAACCTCAACTTCTTCTCTCTTTGCTTTCTTCTGCTGTGGGTAGAGTTTGTTCCTTTGGTCTCTCCTTTCTTGTGATAACACTATACTACTCTGGTGTGATTTAAGAGTTAGAGCTTCTTTGGGAAATGGATGCTAAATACAAATGTAACTATTTGAACCTGGAAAAGAAAATTTAATTCAGTGTCCTTTTTAGTGATTTCCTTCCAAAGAGATAGTAAAATACAAGAAAAATTATATGAAAAATGGTAAATAAATTTTTTAATTGTTTGGAATCAGAAATATTAAAACACTATTTTTCAAAAAGTTATTTATAGGCTGACGATGTTGTGATCTTGTGATAAAAATTGTATTTTTTTAAATCCCCGCATTTTGAGTTTGAAATATATTAGGACCAAATACAAAAAGGAAATGAAGTGATGCGAAGTGTTGACATATCTATTATAACTGTTGTGATGAAATTTAATAATTCAAAATACATTGATTATCAGAAACTTCAGACATCCTATTAAATAAAATAAAAAAAATCAAACGCATGGAGAAAATGCAATTCACATTAGCGCAAAAAGGTAGAAAGATCCATTCCTCTATTGCCAAAACCATCCAATAAAGTTAGTGAAGAGTAACTGGACCAGTAGAGGTAGTTCCAAAATAGAAATAGAAAACCTAAAAGGGGTTTAGCAGATAAATCAGGTTGGTTTTCAGACTTCGTACGCTATCGATATGGGATTGGATTTTGGTTTAAATAATGTACTTTTGGCTTTTAATTGCATATGAAAACCCTTCATACTGAGGCTTAAATTCATCAGAAAAATGGTTAAATAAGATGAGAAAGATGGAGTGATGAGGGGCAGTCTGACATGTGAGGAAAATGACAGGGGCATCCTTGGATATGATATGTGTGGTGTTTATTGTACTAATGTAATTAATTTAGAATTATAAATGATATTGAAGGACACAATGAAGGAGAAGGTTGAAATGCACATTCAATGACTTTGAAGACCATAATGAAGGAGAAGTTTGAAAAACATATTAAATATGGACCATGAATGGTTTTGAAGGTGGCAATAAAAATTAAGAGCAGATCAAAAGATTCCATAGCGTAAAATACTTGTAGTATAAATAGATGTATATTTTTCTTAATATAAACACACCAAAAGCTTTCTAACTCACAAACACTATTTCTTGTTCATTGATCTTGGCCTACAGTGTTTTTGGCACCATCGTCTGCAATGCCTCATCAAATTATGGTTGTGTTGTACCTTGTACGATGATGGTCATTATTGTATGAAGGGATGGAGTGTGAGAGAGACAAACATTTTAAAAATTACACTTATGGAAATTGAGAAATCGAGAACTTAAAAAAGTTGTTGTGATGAATATCTAGAGTTTTTTTTTTGGCCTTTCTCAAATTTTTTTCCCAAATGGCTTTGTATGAGAAAAGTTTACTGAAATGGCCTTCTTTTGCCGAACCGTTGTTTTAAACAGCGGTTTGACTGATGTGCTGATTGGGTTATCCAGTCAGCAGACAGGTGGACAAGTACCAGTTTCATACAGCGGTTCAGTTTGATTGTCAATCGCTGTTTAAAACTGGTACGTGGCTTAATCCAACCGCTATTTCAAACAGCGGTTTGATTAGGTTAGCTCTCTGAACTTTTTGGTGCATTCGAGCCGTTATTTGAAACAGCGGTTTGATTGGGTTAGCTCTCTGAACTTTTTGGTGCATTCGAGCCGTTATTTCAAACAGCAGTTTGATTGGGTTAGCTCTCTGAACTTTTTGGTGCATTCGAGCCGTTATTTGAAACAGCGGTTGGATTAAGCCAAACGACGTCGTTCGCTGCTTCGGCCATGAACAATTGCAGCGATGTGGCGTGACAAAGTTGTTTTCATTAACACAAACTGCTGTTTCAAACAATGGTTGGGTTAGATCTAAAAATTGTGACCCCCCTTCTCTCTTCTTCTTCTTCTCTTATCACTCTTCAAAAACCCTAGCGACGGTGATGGCGACCCCGGACGATTGAAGCTTTGGCGAACCAGTGAGCATAGGGGCGACGATCTGTTCAGTTAGTTAGGTGATCCGGTCAATTAGTGCATAGATCCGGCGATCCGATCCCAAAGAGGTTAGTTTTTCTAACCTTTACATCCGTCGAACCGTAGGGTTACGACGCAGTTCGTGCTGCCAGGACTCATTATTTGTATGGATAGATTGGCTTATGTTGTATGAACATATTGGAATTAGGAATTGGTAACGGAGGTTTGTTTGTAGGTATGGATATGGTAGAGGGTTTGTATGAATATGTTTGTGAATTTCTTTGTAAGTTGTTATTTGTTTAGGGGTGTTAGATCTATTTTCTTGATAAATGTGTGATGATGTTTACGTATTTAGT
The DNA here is from genome assembly GCA_002312845.1 of Kalanchoe fedtschenkoi. NCBI lineage: Eukaryota > Viridiplantae > Streptophyta > Magnoliopsida > Saxifragales > Crassulaceae > Kalanchoe > Kalanchoe fedtschenkoi. Next base: position 335,892 of record NQLW01000017.1, on the reverse strand, counting down.
TGTAATGCCCGCCAACAGTTCAAACTTCGACGATGCCGTTATAGGAACTTTAGAGACTCTTGATAATCCGGGAATAGATGAGTCCGACAATGAACAATTTGAAATTTAAAGTGGAGATAGTGATGAGACTGATCAAGTTGTGGAAGATTTAGCATACAATTTATTTGGTGAGAACGTTGATGATGAACCTGAAGATGTTAGAAACGAATGTGAGTTTAATGGCGGACATAGTGAATATTTTGAGACTGGTTAATCTTCTAATCGAGTCGAGTATAAGCATGGGAGTGTCATATCCGAATATTTAAACTATCCGGCCTTTTGCGCCATGTCATATTGATTAGGTGAGGTCGAGATGCCTTTAATCAACCAGAATTCTGACGAAGACGATTTCTGCAAGGGGCAACTATTTGTAACAAAAGAAGTTGTGGTTCATGCATGTCAAGTGTATTCCTTAAAAAACCATGTCCCCCCGATGCTATGGAGGGTCCCACTCCAGTATCGACATAGAGTTGCTAAGTCAAATCTAGAGTTGCTCAGTTAAAAGTGTCGACGGGATGGTGAAGAAGGCGTTAATTGTAAATTACATTTATGGATATTTTTGAAGAATCGGTCATTGATGTTTGTTGTGAGTGTGTATAAAGGACCTCATGTGAATCGGATATAATTCCGAATGACAACATCCATCTGAATAAAAACTTTATAGGATTTTAGATGATGGATTCTGTGAAAGAAAATTTACGCATTTCTCCGACTCAGATTGTGAATTATTTCAAGAAGAGTTACAGATATGAGATTTCGGATTTGACATGGAAAGGGCGGCATAAGGCAATGGAGAACTTGTTTGGTAATTAGGATGAGTTGTTTGAAGTTTTGCCTGCGTACATGTAAATGCTTCAAAAGTCTAAACTCGGTACACTTGTTTACTGGTGCACTACCCCAACGGATGACGAAATGGTCACTATTGATACGGTGTTTTAGACATTTGCACCGGCAATTAAGGCCTTCAAACATTGTCGTCCAGTATTATCGGTCGACGGAATACATCTTTATGAAAAGTGGAAGGGGACGTTGCTAGTTGCGGTGTCTTTAAATGCTTAAAATCAAGTGCTTCCCATAGCCTATGGTTTGGTAGAAAGTGTGACAGTTGGGGGTGGTTTATGAGCCGCATTCGTATAGGTGTGACTGATAGAGACCAACTGTGTGTTATTTTTGATTGTCATGCAGGTATTCTGAAAGTCATGACTATGTCATAATGGGCTCCTCCCAAAGCATACCACAAAGTATGCTGCAGACATTTTCAAAGTAATTTCATGAAGAAGGTTCATTGCAAAAAGCTGAAGGCATAATTGGGTTCTATTGCTTATCAAATGCCACCCGTTGTTTTTGAACAGAAGTTCAAGAAGATGTTAAGAATTTTGAGAATGAACGACCACGCCACACAATGGTTACATGACACACCAATCGACAAATGGGCCTTAGCCTATGACGAGTTCGGAAGGCGTTGGGGTTCAATGACAACAAACGCAAGTGAGGTGTTCAATTAAGTTTGAAAGGTGGACGAGATTTAACAATAATGGCAATGGTTCATTACACCTTAAAACGCTCAAACAAATACTTCATTGAACGAAGATCGAAATTCCCCGACCATGATAAATAGTTCTCTGCATTGATCAAGGATCATATAGCTGATCTGGTGAAACAGTGCAGCACGCATGAGGTAACTATATATAACCATTCTCGTCATATAGGTGATGTCAAAACTGTTCGGGGCAAAGTTGTCGAGACAGTTAGCATGCAGTTAGGAACTTGCACATGTGTGTCATGACAACTTCTTCACTATCCATGTTCACATGTTGCTGCTATGTGTGCAAAGATAGATCGGAACAAGTGTTTATGTGTTGCTCATACTTACTCTATGGATACATATCGCCGAACATGGGCCGCATCATTTATCCTGTCCATGATCGAGCATATTGGGATGAGTGGAGGAGGATGCGCCACATTGCCAATCCTCTATTTAAACAGCCTCCACAAAGTGGACGAAATCAGTCAAGGAGACAGAGGAACGAGATGGATGGAGTCGGACACCGAGGAGGAGTTGGATCAACCTCTGAAAGTGTACAAAGATAGAATATCTGCAGTTACTGTAGGGTCTTGGCTCACAATCGTGTCACTTGTGAACTTAGACTTAGAGCTTTGTGATATAATAACTTGTACTTATGCAACTTGTGAATTTATGCAACATGTAATGCTATGCTTTTATAACTCTCTCTTTATGTTGTATCGACGTAGCTCTATTCATTACGAGATTTGCCTTTTATTTCAAACCTTATATTTTCAATTTTATTGTCGACATTAGAAACATGGTTAGGATGCGTGGGGTGACTGGTTCTATTAGAGGTCGTTCCGATTGAGGACGTGGAGACGGGGATTGAGAACGATCCACTAGAGGCTGTGGGGGTGAGGATCAAGGACGCAATACGCGAGGTTGGGGTGGCAAGGATTGAGGAGGCGCCATGGGAGGTCGTAGTGACGTGGACAACCCGACCGTGGACATGGACTTGGTGACGGACATCATGGAGGGGATAGATCGGAGCCTTCTAGAGGGAGGCGGCACGGGAAGGCACCAGAGTCTGACTTGTTTGATTTGATGACGATGGATCATCCTGGCCCATTAAATACCATTGTACTGACAGAGCAGGAGATTCATGTTCGACCATCATATGAGGGTGAGATTGGTGGAGTTCTAGATGTCTGTCACCACAAGATGTGCACTCTTGATCCTATAGTTGCTCCATACAATGCGAGAGCCGGTTTCCGTCCATGGATGAGGGTGCAGAACATTCAGATTGACTGGCCCTTAGTCACAGCTTTGATCGAGCGGTGGCACAGAGAGACCCACACATTCCATCTTCGGGGGGAGAGATGACCATCATATTACAGGATGTATCGTTCATGCGGTGACTGGCACAGAGTGAGACATTGACTACAGTGAGGAGTGCCTCCAGTAGCTCGGCATGGATCCGGAGAGAGGACGATTTCTGAGTGTAGTGCGTATGAAATGATTCAGTGAGCACATGTGCAACCCATTGAGGACGCCGACGAGCTTACTCTGGAGAGGTATGCACGCGCTTACATTATATGCATGCTCGCATCGTCATTACTTACTGATATATCTGGTAATAACGTTAGTCTCCATTATCTTCATCTGCTACGAGATATGTCTAGGGTGCACCTGTACAGCTAGAGAGCGTCTGTACTGTTTTGGCTCTATCAGCACATGTGTTTAGCTTGTGTCGGTCGACACAGATAGCTTGATGGAGCCGTACTTCTGCTACAGTTATGGGCCTGGGAGAGGATGCCTCTTAGGCGATCCAGTGAGACGATATTACCAGATCGGGCTGATTGAGATGAGATAGAGAAGGGTGACCCGATGATGGCCCCATCGATTGCGTATGAGTATGTGTTTTTATCACTTGTCATGTAGATTATCATATTTGTTTGAAATATAAATCTTATTCCATTCATATTTCTAACAATAGTCGATGGGGAGGCACACGCGCCTACAGACAGTCACCCCGTCAGGTACTGATCTTCTACCGAGATCAGCTCAATAGACAAAGCCCGACAGATTTGCGATGGACACCATACACACTAGAGTGACTTCAGGATATTAGTCCATTTTACGTTCAGGGGAGTCAGATCTGGACGATCGATATTCCATTAATGTGCTTCGCTGTCGTGGAGTGGCACTATCAGAGCTGAGTGACTTGCCAGTTTGGGTGGCAGCACAGGATACTAGACAGGCCCCGACAGGGTCATAGGGAGCTGCATCAGGTGTCTCGAAAAAAAGGAAAACTTGATTGGAGAGTGGAGCACGCAGAGTAGATCGCGTTGTGGGATGCACGTGATCAGTATGTGGTGCAGGGAGCTAAGGAGCACGAGCGCGATGCTTTACGAGAGTACACTGAGTGGTATGACAGGATTACCCACCGCATTATTCAGTCGCCTACATTTCCGACCCCCACATACCAGTCTTCTGCACCTGACCGCATTGCACTGGTTCGTAATATAACATTGTGTTAACTTGTACTTAAACATTTGTAACATATTCATAATTATTTATATAATTTCTTGCATTTGCAGGTCCGTTCATTAATGCATAGCTGTAAGGCAGCAATCGAGGTTTTCATCAGCGATGCCAGCTGGCATGTTAAGAGGATTGTGTATGACCTCTTTCATACATGTCGTAGCGAGTTCGAGGGTGTCAACAAAGCTGCTCGACTCAGAATTGATTCGGATACTATTGCACTTCTGGCTGGTACTTTTTAACATTAGAAATATGTCAATCTACGTATAATGCGTCACATATTTTTAACATTCTTGTTTTCAATGTTTCATATTTGCCACCCTCATGAATCAGATAATGAATTCGATGATTATGGAGATGATGGTGATCATGGTGTGAGTCCGTCACAGGTCACGCAAATGATCCAGGAGCAGGAAGATATTCAGCAACAACCAAGATAGTCCAAGCGCGTTAGGGTTACAAAAGACCTTGGACTCCTCGTACTTAGTTGCTGGAGATTTCAAACTTTAAAACATTTCAGTGCAAACTTATTCTTCTTAATTTCTGAAGTAGTGACTCAAAACTTCAAACTTTCAAATATTTCATACAAATTTGCTCTTCCTAATTTCTAAATTAGTGACTCGAAACTTCTTACCAATACATTGATTTTTATTGATTTCAACTGTTTCATATTCATTAATTCAAAAAGTTTATCTATAACGAATTAGTTTATTGCATTAAAATTAAGTAAGAGACATCTACCAAAAGAACATAAATAGAACAACATCATTATATCAATATTTAACCCAACCGCTGTTTGAAATAGCGATTTATGTTAATGAAAATGACGTTGTCACGCCGCATCGCTACAATTGTTCATGGCCGAAGTAGCGAACTGCGTCATTTGGCTTAATCCAACCGCTATTTCAAACAGCGGCTCGAATGCATCAAAAAGTTCAGAGAGCTGACCCAATCGAACCGCTGTTTGAAACAACGGTTGTATTAAGCCACGTACCCATTTCAAACAGCGGTTGGCAATAAAATTGAACTGCTGTTTGAAACAACGGTTGATCTTAAGCCAACCGTTGTATGAAACTGGTACTTGTCCAGCTGTCTGCTCACTGGACTATCCAGTCAGCACATCAGTCGAACCACTGTTTGAATCAGTGGTTTCGTGAAAGAAGACCATTTCGGTAATTTTTTCTCATGCAAAGCCATTTGGGAAAGAATTTTGAGAAAGGGCCAAAAGAAAAAAACACTCGAATATCTATCGGATACAAGATTTATCTCTCACATATTGTAGTTGATATAATTATGAACAACTTCTAGTAATGATAGTGATAAAAATTTTGCAAAATAAATTCCGATGTATATATTCTAAAGAATGTGAGCAGTTTTGAATAATTTTTTCCAACCTATCAATTTTTTCATCACCCAGTTGTGAAATTCTAAGAACTCATGGACAAAATGAATTTTTTTATTATAATATGTCTCTGAATACTACGTTAAGTGTTGCGTCTGTATTGATATTTATACGTAGGTAATGAATATCGCACTATCAAAGAACGAGCTCTTGAAAAAAAAAATAAACCCTCACTTTCTTACTACCATGTAGTATTTTCGATCATATTGAAAAACACATGTCAAAGCGTACATGCGATTGACACCCTAGTTCATTTAGCAAAAAGGGAGATAAATTGAAGCTCAAAACTGAAACTAGAAAAAAATAACAAAACCATGAACTGGAAAAAAATAACAAACCTATAAAAAAATCGAGCATGCGGACTATTAAATAAAAAGGATGCGCGAGTTAGTAATTAAAATCAGGCCTTCTGAGTTGAATCTTGCTAACTTCAAAAATTAGTTAATCAGGTGATTAAATGTCTATAGTTAGATTTGAACTCAAGACATTTGATTTTTAATGTCAAATACTTGACCATATCATCCAACACCACTTCGATCCTAATTCATTCTTTTTATGGTGAGAACGTGTTACTGAATTTAGCCCGTTTGTCAAAACCGACAACAAATTTTGATCTTATCCATGAGTAATACTCATGGATTCAACTCAACTGAGTTTATGTAAACTATCCGACTTTGGTGCGAGTTGGACCAAAATATAACCAGATCAAATCTTATTCGGTTTTCAACCAGTAAAGTGTCCACTATATGACTGTGTACGGCTCGATAGGTTTATTTATAAGTAGTCATATACTAAAGTTCATTAATCTTAAATGAACTCTTGTAAGACATTGTGATTCATAAATATAAACACAAATAAAAATTTTATTTGTAGCTGGTTTAACAGTTGTACACTAATACATACATGGTCCTAAAAAGGACATTTGTTTAGCTTGTTGATGAATTCTGGATCAGTTGAGAGCCATATTAATGGGTGTAAGGACATATTTGTTTTAATAAGCTTAACCTAACATACAATAGGTATATTTGTTTGAAAATCTGTCCCTAAGGGATTTTGGAAAGTGAAAACCTCACTTTCGTTTACACACGATTTAAAGGATTTGGAAGAAAAGAGAGGAAGTGGAGTATAAAAATAATTTTACCATTCATATTTTATATTCTTCTTGATGTTTGATTTTTATCTACAACGTTATTTATGTAATTTTTGTCGTTTTTTATTTTTATCATTCCAAATCACTCCTAAATTCAAAAATACTAATTTTTTTCCACTATCAAATCTTTTCTGTTACTTTCTTCCAAAATACTTTCTTTTCCACTCCATCCAAACAAGAAACAATTCTTATGTTTAGTTACTTCAGAGCCAGATTGGGTAAAAGTATCATCATTAAGTGACTAGATCAAGCAGCACAATAGACACACACGTTCCCACAAATTGTTTGGCTTCAAGTAGCATATATCTTGAGTTGCAGTGATCCTATACAACTTATCAGATTAGTGGCCAAAAGGTAACCACTAGAGATGAGGTCTTCAGGTTCGCTCGCGAAAGAAACATCCCTCTTCTCATACAGTCATCCAATATAGGATGGTATTTATCTAAAATAGTTGTCATTTTTATCTAAAACTAGACAGTTTTTAATCTCAAAAATAAATTTTACAGATGCGAAGTAATAAATGTATATTAAATGTTTTATCATGATTGTAAATTATTTGGCGCTATGAATCATAATCCACCAATGTATGGGGCGCACTTACGTCGTAATGAGCCAAAACGATCTTTCTTTTTTTTTGCGATGGTCAGGGGCCGCACACCCCCTCCACCTTGATAGTGACGTCCTTAATTACTCATTGCGATCAGTTCACGCACACTTCTAGCACATCAAAGCGTAAATGTGGTACCACTATGGCTCGAATTTAGGACCTTAGGATTGTTAGACAACACTCTTATACATTTTTCAGTTTGAATTGCAGTTCAAATCCGGATGGTCTCCTGAAAAAAATGGTCAGTTTATTGGCGCTTTGAAACTGTGGATAGGGTTGAACCGCATTTTCAAACTGCGGTTGATTCTGTTTCAACCTTAATTTATACTATGGTTTGGGCATTTTTATTTTTGTCTTTTGAAACTTTGGTTTGAATTTTTTAAGTATATTTGATCTTTCTTTTCTTTAGTTCAATGTTTTGAGCTTGGAATTATAGTCATATCGAAGACCATATACATGTTTTTATAAATTAGAAGACATGTTTGAAGGTAATGAGAAATTAAATTTAAAAGTATGAAAGAAAATATATTTAATTCATAAACATGAAAAATACTGTAACGTGTGAAATCACTTCGACAAGGCATATTGAGAGTGACCGCATGCTTCCTAGTGTCCTTCAACTGCCGCATCGATCGCTCTTTTCTTTGCGCCCGAGTCAGCTTTGTGATCTGCGATGGATCTATGGTGTTAATCCCTTCTTCATCTTAACTTGAGTCACTCTCAAATCGAGTCTCTGATTCACCTCTAACTGTAGCTGTTGGAAAATGCAAAACACTAAAAAATATATTGTTAGCAATATTGATCAAGTGTATTTATAAAATAACAAATCAAATTAAAAAGTATCTGAAGATAGACGAATGACTTCTAGGTCGATCGTAAATGTAGCATTCTCATAGATGGGCTCCTCTCCACGGAAAGAGTGTAAAAGATCATGTATGATCCTCTTTACATACCGATAGTGTCGCTCATGAAGACTTTAGTTGCCTTCTTGCAACAATGCAACAAAGAATATCTAAAAAATAATGTGAACGTATTGCTCGAATATAATTCAAATATTCGAAAGTAATTTGATTACGTAGTGTGCTCTGGCGTAATTGGTTGGCATTTGGTCACTTGAAAAGTCAACGGCTAGATGATGCGGCAAGTGATCCTCTCGTACTAGTATGTACTCTCTGAAATCTTCTAGATAATGCTCCTTGATGTACTAGTCCATTAGCTCATAGAGTATATTCCACAATACAATCGACACTGCTTGCTCCCCAGACCAATCGAATTTGTGCTTCTTCGATGAGAGCGTGTGCAGCACTCGTTGACTCTGGCATGGTCCGTTTGGTATCTAAGACTGCAGACGAACTATCGAAACACGTGATTAGGATAGTACCTTTCCACGACCGCGAAATAGATAAATGGAATTTTAGCTGTCCCGATGTACCTCCTATGAAGACTGAATAAGCTCTCTGTAGCCGATCGTTTAATGTAAGGCGTCCATCGCAGCTTAGCGAGGAATTATCGATTTAATTGATCTCGATAGGAGATCAAAACCTATCCAGATCAAACTAGCAGATTCTTCAAGTAATTATAGTCTTCATTTTCAAATAGTCATCATTACTTGTCAATTAAATATATTTTTATGTTTCTTAATCGACATATTGCTCACATGTAGGAGTGAAAATCTCTGAAGAAACTGTGGTGTGTGCATATTTTGTGAATCATTTTATGAGGGACATCATCAGCCACATAGCAAAATTTTTGAAACATCATGACTGAGAATCTTTAAAGTGTAAGTTGCTTAATAATTTTTTATTTGTTATTATACATGCGATACTTATATTTTACTAACTATATGAAAGAGGACTACTTATATGTGAGTATGGTTTAATAATTTTTGGTTTTGGTATGTAACTACTATATGGGGTTTAGATGTGAGTTTATTTTGTAGGTAGGCAAGTTAACCAACTTTGAACTAAGTACCCATAGTTATCACTGTCTTTGGCTTTTTTAAAGTAGTTGTTGTAAGTAAATGTTAGAAATAGGATGGCATTTGTGACTTTTAATTGACCAAAATGTAGTTAAAGGTAGTTTATTTTGACAATGTTTAATTTATATGCAATTATAACCTATAACTAGCTAGTTTTTACAAATGTTAAGTATATTTAGAATTTTAGTTCTCGATAGTTATAGCCAACTTTTTAGTAACGAGAGTGTCTAGAAACTCTAAATTACATATATGTTTTAACTTCCACACATAAAAGTTCAAGTGAATAATATGCAAGTCTATTATTCATATTATTTATATGCATTTTTTTGTTTGCTTTATGACATAAGTTGTTTTATGTTTTATAGATTTTTTTATGGTTTATGATGCTATGATGATCCTCTAGAAAGTTCGACATGTGATTGCTCAATATATGATCGAGCACACAAAGACGGCTAGAACATTGGATGTGGTGGACTAATTTATTTGGTGTTTGTAATGGAATATTGATAATATTTGTATCATGATTATCATGATTCAAGTTTCTACCGGAACATAGTTGATAACCTATTTAAAATATGCTTGAATACTATTGTTTGAAGTCAATATGACTTTAGCAAGAATAATTTTACAAAAATAAATAAAACCTTATAAAAACCACACTATAGACTGCGCTTATTGGTAAAAGGTGTCGTCTATAGTGTGTAGTATTTAAAAAATTAGTTTAATGAATTAATTCAAATAGAAAACGAACAAGCACTATCTAATCTATATTCTTCAGATGGCGCTTGTTATCTATAAGCGCCGACTAAGACAATCACTTATAGATGTGACGCATGTTAATCCTAAATTTTATTTTTGTGTTTTAAATTAGACGGCGATTATTAATTATCTTCAAGCGTCGAATACAGTACTTATTTTAGGCAGCACTTATAACCTTTAACACTATCTAAAGTACTTATTACAAATGACGCTTGAGACGCTTGACTTACTAAGAACGTTTTATTAGACTGTGATTATAAATGTCGCCTAATAATTGAAAAAACGCTATAATCTGTTTATTTATTCTAGTACTGTCCCTTCGACTGTAGTATTAGAATGAAGTGTATTATAAGATTGTCAGTCGACAACTATTGAAAACCAGCATATTTAATTTGCAACACAATATATTATAATGTGATAAATAGAAGCATCACCATATATCACCTCCGCCCTCATCAAACTTATCTACGGTTGGTACAGGAGTAGTAGTCTTATTTGGCCGGGCCTGTTCATCCTTTCTCATATGCTCATAACTACAATAGGAGCATTGCACCATGGATGCTGGCATTTAGATTTGGTTAAACCACTATTTTAAACAATGGTTGCGATCCTAAAACGGCGATGTTTTCTTAAATTTAGATAAATGCTAGAATCTTTGGATCCAACTGTGGTTTCAAAAAGCGGTTAAGAGTAATCCAACTGTTGTTTTAAAGAGTACGTAGTAGCATCTCAAGCTTCATCTGTAGTCTCAAAACCACAACTATCCTTCGTGGAACACCAATTTTAAAATGATTTTTTACCATCACTACTACACATAAGTATTACGATGGTCGTTATCTGATGCTTAAGACGACACATTTCGAAAGCGTCATCTAATCCACCGCTGTAGTAAGTTAAGGTCAGAGTAGCTATTTGATATCAAACATTAGACTGCATTTGCACTCAAAAAGCGTTGTCTTAAGTTTCACAATAGACGACGCTTCTGGATAAAAAGCACTGTCTTAAGTTTTTTAAGAGACGACACTTTTTTTCAGAAGCGACGTCTTAAGTTTGAATATTTAGACGACGCTTTTATTAATAATCACAGTCTTTTGACGGGACTTAAGATGGTGGTTTTTGTGAACAAGCACCGTCCATTATATTATTTTTCATTATTATGTGTGACTTTACAAGGCGTTTTCTACCTAAAGGCACCTTGTGAAGTATTTTTATAAATAATGGTCGTTTTTTTATTCCAAAACCGATGCGTCACGAAAGGCGCCTACACAACAGCTCTGTTTACACTATTGGTTTCATCTATACATATCAATTTCACTCATAACCAAGCTTGAAATCGGAAGACAGTGGAAGTCAATCATCATCCGCCGGTGGGTAGTCAACAATCTCAACCATGACAGTGTCTAACACTCTCAACAAAAATATATGCTTTACTTAAGATGATGAGTACATGCCTAAAGAGTAAACCAATACGAAATGCGAACTCCGGCCAATCCACACGGAAAGACATATGCCTGTCAGCATTCCTGTGTACGTAGACAGTGGATGAGGTTTCGTTTGGTAGTTCCAATGTAGCATGGTCAGGCAAATCACTGTCGTATGTTCTCACGAACATAGTTGATATCTCATGAATAATAGAATGGAGTTAGCGTTGAATATTACACTAATTAGAATATTGAGTAATTCAAACTTAGAATCTTCAAATGGGGCTCTTACTTCGCATCAAGATAAGCTTGTGGAACTCCATATTTTGTTGAAGAAGTGTTTATATGTATTCAGAGATGAAATTTGATGCTGAAGTAAAACGCAAGTGTGATTGAGTCAATTTATATAAAAGACTATTCTGATAGGTTGCTATTTTTTAAGTTTTTTCATACCAAACACAAGTATATGATTGGGTGTCTTTATCGTTTGACGTATAATTTACTACGGAGTAAAAAAGAGACTGTTCAACTTTTATTAACTTTTTTGGTTATTTGACAAGATAAAATAGGATTGCGTGTCTTAGGAGTTTAAAACAACAAAGGTTACAAGTATTGTGCGAGGTATACGTCTTTACACACCATTTTTATAAACAATGCTTCTATAAAAAAATGCAGTGTAAAATTAAATAACATATAATAGTGCTTTATCTCCATAAGCGCTGTCTAAAGTGTTATACTTATAGACGATGCGTCGTCAAATTGAACACCATGTAAAGTTAAACAACAAAACGTTTCTTTATCTCCATAAGTGACATCTTACGTGCTATCCTTATAGATGACGCTTCTATAGAAGGAAAGCCGTGTAAAGTTAAAGAGCATAATGATACTTTATCTCCATAAGCATCATCTTAAGTGTTATACTTATAGACGACGCATCAACAAATTGAACGTCATGTAAAGTTAAACAACAAAACATCGTCTTGTCTCCATAAACGTCATCTTAAGACTTATCCCTGTTCGGCCAAATCACCTGGGGTGGCAAAATGTGATTCCGATGAGGTTTTGGACAGACTAAACTGATTGCAATTCATAGACACATCAGTTTTGTACATCCGTTTTATTAATACAAATAATGTTGTTCGGGTTCATTTGAAGAAAATATTTATTCCAACAAAGATGACTCCAACAACATCACTTGTAGTGACAAAGATTTCTTTTTGTTAGCTCTAAAGAGACTAAAAAAGTGATATATTCATAGAGATATTTTAGAAGTTTATCAGCACTGACGATGTGAGTTTGAAAACAACAAATTATAAATTCACATTTACTGTAGACTGAGCTTATATACTTAAAATGACACGTTTAAACTACTCTCTTACCTATCATATAACATGACGCTTATAGAACATAAATGCTGTGGTCGTCTGATTAAGCATCATAATGGTGGTGTTGACACTTAAGACGATGCTTTTATTCAGTAGTGTCATCTAATTTATAAACATCGTCTTTCAAAAGAGCTGTTAAATAACTTTCTTGTAGTAGTTATTAGACGGGTCATACACCTCATAAGCACCTGTCTAATGTTTATATTTTTACAACACTTATGAATTGAAAGTGGCGTCACTTAATGTAGACCAAATTGCAGTGCGCTTGCAATCCAAAAATGTCATCTAATGTATAAATATTTAACAACATTTATTATATATGCAGCATTTGGTACCTATAAGCGTCGTATTGACTTTATGGATGATGTCTTATACCAATAAGCGTCATCTAAAATCAAAACATCGTCGTATGCAAGAGCCGTTGTGAACATAATTTGTAGTAGTGCACGTGTTCGATGACTTATTGGGTGAGTGGGTAGGAGTCTAGTCACTATCCAACTGCAGTTTCATACTACAATTATTTAAATCTGACCGCATTTTCAAACTGTGTTGATCAAAAGCATACCATTTTAGAAATTAAAGTTGGACATAGGTCATTCTGAAAATAAAGGAATTATTTTAGAAATTATTTAAAAATCTCTCTGTAGGGCCTTTCTTCAACTTCTATATAGTATAGGATTTTTCTAAAGGAATCACTCACGCACCACTACAAGTGAAGGATAAATAACCACGTCACCGCAAAGTGTGCTTTATAGAAACATCTCAAAACTAAACTGAGCTGCATCTTTCATAATGTCGGAGGAATCTTTTCCTTATCTTATCCCTGGAGCTTGCAAAAATGGGGTTCAGGAAAGCCCTAATCGTGCGACACCCCACTGTTTCAGATTCCTTGTGCAATGCCAATTATAGAATGTTAAATGAATTATTAAATAAAATAAAAATCTGACTTCCTTTTTGCAAGATATGTTCTATTAGTAAAGAAGGTTGCCATAACAATTCGAAGCTTATGGTCGAAACCTCTTAAATGGGGTTCACACTGTCTTTGCCTGGGACTCCATGTTTTGCGCCAAGCTGTAAATGTTTGGAATTGTCTTTAAGAGTGATCGTCTTGAGAGATTGAACGAAACAACATTATACATCTCTTGGCTGTAATACATCTGTATACATCTTCTCTTATCGCTTCTGATGATCATGACATCTTTTTGTTCCACTTCCTTTAATCGAAGCAGCTGTTATTGAGATTTTCTGTAGATGAATCGGGCAACATATGTATATCAAATGGGACTCAAACAAACCGTGTCCACTAGAGTCAACTTTCTACACGAATGGCTGACACTAAAAGAAAGCAACAAAACATGTGAGTTTGCGTTTGCAAGTATGAGATAGCAACAAGTGATTGTGTTTTGGATGCATCAATACAATGCAACGCTATCTATGGATATCTTATCCGATCCTATCATCGACCTTCCTCCTATGCATAGGCAACATATACCAAACTGTGTCTGAAATTGACAATGCACCATCTTCGATCATTATTAGCCAAGAATATGGCATTAGGGTTTCAATTTCTTAGAGCACGTCTTACATATATATCTATGATATTAAAATAAGGCTGTAATTTTTTTTAAATAAAATATCAGTAAAGACCGAATAATTTAGCCTATAACATTATAAGAGAAATGATATATAGATGATTAATACGAGGGACTCAACTATAAAAGGATCTCACAAAGATGAGCCATATGCCTTCGGAGAGAGATTTGAACCTAAAATATTTGATTTTATTGTCAAATTCTAGACCATTGTACTTTAAGTATTACTGGCCAAAGAATATTTGGGTGAGAGAACATGTGACGGAGTTGAAGCCATATGGAAACAAGCTAACCCTATCAACACTTTTAACCTTTTTTTCATCTTCATGTCAATCATGGGAAGAAAGTTAAGTATCATAAACCCAGTGGCCATATCCTTTCGTGATCAGTTACAATTTATTATAAGCTCACATTCCTGTCGTGAGCTAACTGTTAGCTCCCAATCCATATCTGGATTCGAGAAGTTAATAATCCAACTAACTTTCGGTGAAATACAACTGCAAAACACACACCATCAATTGTGTATGCTGCTTGCAAATTGAAGGTAATTAGTTATCCATCGTACCTTTAGTTCTTGTAGATATGACTAAAATGGAACACCAATCAAATTTGCAACCCTACTAGGAAGGATGTGTTGACGTTAAAGAGAAATGCAAGAGTAACTGAAAAATCGGTGTAGTGATAATTCAAAGTTAAAGGTTGTGTTACTTAGTACTCTGGAGAGAAAGGAAAGGAGATGATGAGAGGAAAAATTTGTCCCTGAATTTTTTTTAAGAAGGGATTTGAGTGAAGTTGGAGGGATTTGGGAAAGTGACAATCTCTCTTTAATTTCCATCCGATTTGAGAGGAAAGGGAGGGCTTGAGAGTTGAGGGTATGAAGTTCATTCTACCTTTCGTGTTTGATATTCTTCTTCATGTTTGATTTTTATCCATAACGTTATTTAAGTAATTTTGCAGTCTTTTTACTCTTATTCATTCAAATTCCTCATAAACTCAGAAGCATTTATTTTTCTTTCTACTCTCAAATCTTTTCTTTTCCTTTTT
The DNA here is from genome assembly GCA_002312845.1 of Kalanchoe fedtschenkoi. NCBI lineage: Eukaryota > Viridiplantae > Streptophyta > Magnoliopsida > Saxifragales > Crassulaceae > Kalanchoe > Kalanchoe fedtschenkoi. The sequence continues at coordinate 320,464 of NQLW01000017.1, read as the reverse complement.
CTTCTCTTTCAAAATACTTTCTTTTTCATTCTCTCCAAATTCGGAAACAAAACCTAAATGAAAATTGTTTTTGCGTACATCCACACATCTAATTATTTGAGATTCGAATTCGAAATAAGGAGATTTTCAAGAATCAGTCTCATTTGCCGCGCCAAGCCCCTAATGGCAGAATATCTTCATGTTTATCAATCCCTATATACTGTTGCTAATGTTGTCTTTCTTCCACAACTTGATCAACTGATCATAGTACTAGTTGCAATAATTTTAACAAAATTACAAAATGCGCAACAGGGTAAGTTGCTTAGTCTTGTTCCAATCAGCACGTGTGTAGGCACTCCCACATGTTTGACGGGAACTGACAACTCTTTGTTGTTTTCTGGAAGAACATATAAAGCCTCGAGTGATACTGTCCATGCATGAATTACTCATCAAACAAGACATGACAATATTCGCATCAAATGGTAATTTGTGTATGAGTGTCGGTGTCTCACCCATGACAAATTCACTTTTAATGTCTCTCATTGATTTATCTTCTCACTAATTTATTTTATAGATGAGTTTCGATATTTCATACCTATAACAAATTAATGTTTAATTATCGATTTTTGTGATATATGCACATCACGCAACTTTTTATTTGGTATGTAAAAGAATTTTCTTTACATCTTAAATGCTCAAGTTGGTCACTTAGGTTGGCTCTCTGCTTCAACAAATCTGAAGGAGATCAAATCCAATGCAGGCTCTTACACTATTTATTAATTAAGCTTGCCCTAATTAGGGTAAACATGAACCCTATCTATAATGGATCTAACAATAAGGTTTTTCAAGGACTGAATTGATTTGCATCAAGTGGGTCATCAATCACAAATGGCTATACATGTACAAAATTTTCATCTCACAATCTTGAGAAACAGCCTCAAAATTAGAATTATTAATTCCACTTCTAAACATGGCAGGCATGAGAAAAGTTATTCTTGGGGACGGATATATGTTGCATCACATATGGATCATGAAACAATCATTAAAAAGTTATCATGTGATAATTTGATCAGTCAGATAACATGTTTAAACATAATAGAAAATTTATAAATAATTAATATATGTCAATGTTATTTTGATTTTTCAACGCTACACTTAACAATTACCCATTAAAAATGTTTGGTGCTATGTTATGCCCAACCAAGAATGGGTGGCAAGAATGGCCCTGAAATACTATTTTCTACAACAGTCACAGTTACATAGATCATTGGATAGAGTTAATTAATAATGTATCCCAAATGGCCATTTCTATATAAAAAGATTACTCCCTATCTCTTTACACACATTTGCAACCTTACACAAACACTCGAGAACTCATCCTTTAGATATCCGTCCACAGCAACGAAATTACCAAAGCCTCCAAATCTAGTCCCAATCTCCAGTGCTTCCTGTACCAAATTAACGCAAGACTGAAGCCTGGATCACCATGTCAGTGGCGAGCTACTCGAACCGGCAAGATGTTGGTCTCTACAAAAAGCCGTCAGTCCATAGAAGGAACCACTCCGATGAGCTTGACGTGTTCGAGGCTGCAAACTACTTCTCAGCCTCCAACATCAATGATCATCACTCACTCAACACTCACAATAACAAAGAGTATGAGGCGTGGAGGCCGGCGGGAGCGCGGATGAGCATAGACGTCCCAGCGAGAATAACGACCACAAACTCAAGATTACTTCAGCCTACGCAGACCAGGCAGGTGGTGAGTAAGGAGAAGATGATGAAGAGCAAGAAGCCAAGCTCTCCTGGTGGGAGGCTGACTAGCTTCTTGAACTCGCTATTCAACAATACTGCGGCGAAGAAGAAGAAATCTGCGCTAGACGATCACCATCATCATCATCAAAGACCGAGGATGAGAAGGAGCAGCATTAGTCACGTGGATACAAGCAGATCCATGTACCCAGCATCATCCACAGCCACTGGGTTCAGATCACCTCCTCCCATTTACATGACTTTCAATGATTCGAAAAGCCTCCAAGACCTCAGGCGACCGACTCCAATTCCAACATCTCTACCCAAGCAGATTGAGATTGGGCAAAATGGGGCCAAGCTGATAGAGTTATTAGATCAGAATCAACTCAAGATCAGCAATGGGTTGACAGCTTTTGACCTAATAAATAGGAGGAATTCGACTAAACGATTAGTCGAGGCTCAGAAAGAAGACGATCAGTTTAAGTTCAAGAAATGTGAGAAGATTGTTAAGGACTCTGTGCTCAAGAAGGTTGACAACATAGTGAAAGATTTTGAGTTCGAGAGATTGTTTGATGAAGACGAAGATGGGGTTGAGAGTGACACGAGTTCGGATCTTTTCGAGCTGAAGTTGGGTGATTTTTCTAGTGGATTACCAGTTTATGAAACCACCAAAGTGGATCAGATCAAGAACTCACCAAAGCCTTCAGTTCTCTCCAAGTAACTAGCTACAGAGAATACTCATTTGTACATAAAATGAATCCAAAATTCAGTTTCAAAATTTTTTTACTTTTTATTTTTGTTACAATGATGATTTTTAGCATTTACTTGAGTTGATATGTAGCTGGCCATTTGAGTGGCAATGAATGCAAGGGTGCCTCGTCACTCTATAAAATCAGAAATCGATGTCCATTATACTCAAAAATTGTCAAAATTGCTTACTAGATCATTTCAGTTAGGGGGAAAAAGTGCATCTAAGCAAATCCAGTATTGGCCACAACAGCAGCATAATTACTGTCTACCTTTTCATGTAAAGGGATTCTTGAATGTGTCATTGTGTCTCAAAGTCAAAAAATATATTACCTTATGTTGATTTTGAAGGTTTTTATATTTTCTAACACAAGACTTGTTAAAGTGTCACATGACGGTTGTTTATTTGTGTGTTTACAGATTGCGTGGTGGACTGTGTCTACCTAAAAATTTCTCTTATGTGTATAACATGGATCTAATAACTTAGAGCTAAGGGAAATCTTGAATGCATTTTTTAAAAATATTATTAATATAAATTACAATCCACACATCCAATCATCATGATTCGAACTCTGGATATGAAAATTGTCATAAATTACCTCTCACCCACTTTACTATTAGCTACGCCACTCAGGGCAATCTTGAATGCATTTGGGGCTAGGATTAATAATTGATGATCCACTAATTAAATCATTGATGAGGAGGACGGCATGATTAGAAACAACATGCCTGTGAATAGTTTCACTTTTAGATTTGCTTACTTCATTTTTTTTCTTTCCTTTTTTAAATTGCAAATAGTGTTGATATCTAACATGATAAAATTTATAATTTAAATTCAAATCTTATTGGAGGCATTTAGTTCATCTTAGTGAACATCTATTTTAGATTATCTATGCATCAATACACCTACATAAACTCTCTTATGATATCATAAATTGAACCATTTAATTCTTACTCAAAAACAAAAAATTAGATTTACATCGTCCGTTTGCCTTTATTGTCAGCAATAAATTTCTGATAACTTCAATTTCAACCAAAGATCAAGCCCCACGACCCATAAAAAACCCTAAGCCCAAACTGAAAAAAGCCCAACAATCAGTGGAATGACATCAAGTCAATCATTGGTTACCTATTGTGTTTCTTTATCTAAGGAAAAAAACTGAAATTGAGTAACATTTGAATCTCATTACCAAAAACTTAATTGGTTTGAATATTGCAAAGCTATGATATAAACCTGTAGATATATCCTCCGCCCATGGATCTATTGATGTTTATTTTCTCACAATTATTATTTAATTCATCGATGAGTTCATTTTTGATGATATAATCAGAATACGATCATCAATTTTTATTCCTTCTTAACTACAAAAATATGCCAATAATGCACAAAAAAAACTTCAAGTTGGTGTAATGAGTCCAATTTGTGCCTGTCATGTTGGTGAGGTTCCTACTTTTTCCTTACCATTTGAGGACCACTCTAGGCATGAACAAAGCAAAGTTTGATAGATGCATAATGCATATTCTTGGTACATTCACATTACCTGGAGGAAATAAAATTGTTAATAGATTTCTTGAGCGTTGAAAGTGCAATGAGATTTCGTGGCCATTTTAGTCTGTTTCCACATGCAAATCCATTTGGCTTTAGTTTCATACAAATAGTGGATATTTCGTGAAATGCGAAATACAATGAGAGTTAAATAAGAAATTTGACCTCTAATCATAATTTGTTTTCTAAATGGATTTAGGGTTTAAGGTTAAAGTTTAGAATAAATTTTGAAGACCACGCTTCGATATCCAATCCAAAGCAAATCAAGTGACTCCGTTATCAAAATAATTCATTTGGTTTAGGAATATTCATTTACAAAATAAACCCTAACCCTAAATATCGAAGGGTGTAAATACGATTCATTTATTTTGTAAACTTTGAAATCAAACTGAATCATACAAGGTGAAAAATCAAATAAAAGCAAATCAAGTGACTCCCTTATCATATTCCTAAGGTCCATTTTTCTTAATAATTGAACACCGCCATCAAAGACTTGCTGGACAAATCAAACCTGAAAAAAAAAAAAAAAGAAGTGGGCATAACGCACCAATTCCTTCATGATAATTATAAGAGGGGGATTTTGGCAGGAGTCTAATGTTGAAGATCAGTAGCTTCCATATCATAAGAGGCTGAAAAATGACGAGTTTAATAAACCCTCAGTTGACCAGTCGGATCTGTATGTAATCCTACCTAAGAATTGATCTAATAATGTATAACCATAGGGATATATTAATGCAACTTGAATTACTCAAGTGAGACATGCAGCTGAGCTGATCTGAATTTCAAGGTATTCTTTTAGTAATTTCCAGAAATCTTTCCGATGTACTACCAAATATGCAATTGTCTTGAGCTATGTATCTATGTGAGCATGATTGAAATAATTTAATGATTGTTTGTGATCAAGACCCTACACAATTACTCTGTTGGCTACGTCATGAATATTTACAAAAATCTTAGGTAGAGTAGATCCTAGTCCAATTGGATTTTGATATAACCAAGAAATGGCATCTATCGTAGGATAGTTTATTAACAACCCAAGATCCTATAGGAGGAAACAAAATATAAATTTTTATATTTGTTGTCTGATTGAGGAGAGAAATTTTAAATGATTTACGTCATGTGTCATATCCTATGTTGAAAATAATTAAAATTTTATGTAGCAAACTTGTGTTATAATTTTACATTGATACTTAAAATTAAGGGATCGAATTGTTCCACCCGAAAGAGTAATTTTTTGGGTTAAACTTTTCCCTTGAACTTAGGTGGCTAACATTAATATTTTCATTAACAGCCAACACAGAGAGGATGGTTTGAGAAATGACTATTAGGCATAATAGTAGAGTGAAGCTGTCCAGATAAAACCACTCTGGTGCCTCTTGAAAAAAGGCGACCTAGGAGAGGGTGATTTTGGATAGGGCTATCTAGCCATAGTACTAGCAAAGTAAAAGCTGTTTAGAACAGGCTATCTAGAGTAGGCTGAAGAGGGCGTTGGTTTTCAAAAGTGGCGGTAATCTTACAATCACATTAATTGCACAAGAAATTGTGCAATACTACTTAAATTCAAAAATTATTTAACTTATCAGACTAATTTTTTGAATTGAGCTCTCTTCCTTTGAACTTATGCACCTAACAATTTACTTGTGAGATCATTTGATAGTTCAGTGTGTGAATAACCATTAATGATGCTAAAATTCATACAGTGAGCATGACCCATTTGAGAAGATTTCAATTATAAATACATATAAATGTCAATTAGCAATTTAGTTAGATTTTAAATGACCATTCATCATCGAATCACAAAATCACTATTTAATTACTCTCGACCATCATTTTTTCGGTTGTATTTTCATCTATTGGCACTGCTTTAATATTTATATTGTGAACTTTTATCATTTATCCTTTATTGTTTATTCTTATTTAATTATCTTATAATTTTATCGGATGAGCGTGAACTATGGACACTGCAGATACAATTCACGTCAAAATATAGAATAAAAAGAGTATAAGCCTCAATTATTTAATCTACGTTATTCTAAGAGGTGTCGTACCTCGTACTCGTTTTTAGAATGAAAATTTCAGAAAGTTAGAAAAACTTATTTGATAACTTTAGCGGCTTAAAATTATTAATTATATGTATGAATTTATTTAAAAATGTACTTAGATTTCGTTTTTGGATTTATGTATATAAAACTATAATTTATTTATCCCATTATTGTTCATAACAACTAACTATTTCAGAATTTCTCAAGTAATAAGTAAAACTAATAAATTTTTTAAGAATTTAGTAATTATTTGTGCTGTACCCGTATCTTAATAATTTTAAAGTTCAAGTTCCCCGTTCTGTACTTGTATTTATTTACATACTCGTCCCCGTACAACACAAAAATGGGCACACATTTATTATTTAATAATTCTAAAAAATAATTTATAATAAGAAAAATATTTTTTTTTTGAAAGGTACGCATGTATTTCTTAACAATTAGAAATTTATTGGTTTATAACTACATATCATAGAAATTCTTGTTCATCCACGCATACTAATTTATTCACCTAAAATAAAAAGAATTTATATCTGATAATATCAAGTTAAAAACAATACACAATAATAAAGTAGTTTTAATTGTCATTAGCCACTCAAGATTTAACACATGTTCCTTAAATTAATTAGTTTTATTTTTTATGTATTAATTTGCTTTTGTCAGTATTTGATTGGTTAATACTATTGAAAACTACTTTTTTCCCTCAAAACCATCTAATTTTGTGTGGTAGCATAATCACTTTGTTACTTGGAATATATATCCAAATAAAAAATATAATTCCAATCATGCTTTAAATCTTTATACATAATTATGAAAATTAGTATAAGAATTAAAGAAAAAAACATTGTATATGAGAGCAAATATATGTTCCAATTAATATGTGTTTTTTGATGTTCTTAAAACCGTTAGTTGGTAGTATTTTCTGGACATAATGCCTAATGATTAGTAGGTTAGATGAAGATTAATCAAAAAATTAATCGGACAGTTAGACGAAGTTATATATGTATTAATAATATATTTAATAGTTGATATTACAAAAAATACACATTTAAAAGTGGTAGGCCACCAGAGGAAAGTCCTCTGGGCATCACATTCTTGCTTCCGTCGTCCAGTTTGGAGGAGATTGGCCACCCCCTCAAATCTAAGCCTGTGTCCGGTTTTGTGGTGCTAACCTTGTGGGAGTTCCTGCTCCATAAGATCGCGCCATCTCCCATGCCCATATCCCCCATTAGACCTCCTTGTCGTCTGACGGAGGATTTCAAGCCGTCGAGACATGGTGGTGTTCGTCTCTCGGCAGACTGCAGTAGCCTTTGGGAGCAGGCTTTCTGGGTGTGCCCATCCACCGCCATGCCTCAAGTAAGAGTGGATCTTGGCGCATGGTTTGACTTCGCCTTCCCCACGAGCTGCTTCCCTGATTTTAGTGTTGTGCAGGTCGGAGCTTGCAGATGTTCGATTGACCGCTGGGTGTGTTGGGGCTGGCCGAGGGTGGCTGAACTTCGGCGCATGTAAGACGGGGTTCCTCGTGGAGCCGCAGCAAAACTATCTAGGTTACCGGTTCGGATTAATCAACCAGATCTGTTCCTCCGGCGACCACACATCCACCGGCTACTCCGATTGAGTTCCCTCGAGCGACACGTATGTCTTCTTGCGCGCAGAACACCTCTCGTCCCGAGGCGTACAGACTGCATCTTCCCCTGCGCACTGCTGTCAGCGTCTCGGACTGGCTCAGTCAGAACCTCGACTGATGCGCCAGTTGCCTCAGGCTGGCTTCCGTGCGCGTGAATAGGGCTCACTGCCCCGGGCTCCTTCAGTCGTGCCAAGTAGCATGGGCCTATGAGCCCATTTTGCATGATATTCTTAATGTAAGTCTTTTTGAGCATATTAGATTATGTAGGCGTCTCGCCAGCTAGTTTTATGAGACCAAATTATATCAATAAACAAAGATTTTAAAAAAATATATATAGAAAAAAAAAGTGGTAGGCAAGGCATTTTAACATCGTCTAATGACTAATGGATTGCTTGAGCGGCTAGACAAACCTTTTAGAACAACGATACTTGTCACTTAAAATAACATGTATAAAATTTTAAACATAAATTATGAATATTCAAAAATTATAATAAAAATATATTATTAAAATATAATTTGATACGAACTATTTTAATGCATTATCATAGTCTTTATTATGAAAAATAAATAAGAATAGGATGAGTATAATTAAAACCAATAACAAATATTGATATAAATCTCATAGGGTCAAAAATCTATGAAGCTTTAACAAAATCAAGTGGTAAGTGACTTTGACTAGTATCTACCAATCAGATATTGACACCTGGTAATTAATACTTAAATAAAACTAATATCGATACAAAAAATTTAATAATACTTTTGATGGGCATAATTCTAAAAATTATTTCTGTATTTTATGGAACGTGTGGGGCTCCTGCAGAGCTGTAACTAACTACAAAAGGGCCTCAACTTGCTTCCTTTCTCTCCGACCAATATCCTCCAATGGAACTCACGTTGACTCCACTCTGAACCCACTTCTCCTTCCGCGACCTTTTCCAAGTCATCTCCACTACAATCTTCAATTAGGTTTGTATTACCAATAACCATCACTTTATTTATTTAATCACGCTTTGTTCTCTAATCATGACATTTTGTGATTATTGCTAAGAATCTGTCTGTAATCGAGTAAGAGCATCGCAGTTACGATTCAGGCCTGCCAGTGATCATTCGATTTTCAATTTGAATTGGGGTTGTGGAAATTTTGTTGTGTTGTAATTTTGATTTGAGGAATTGGGTTTTGAGTTTTGTGCGGTTTTTTGAACTGGGGTGTGAAAAAGGTATGATTTTGATGTTCTAATTTTGATAAGGAGAAATGGGTTTTGATCTGTATGTGGTTTCTTGAACTGGGTCTGAAAAAGGATCGATTTTTATGTGTCTGGATGGAATTCTAGGGTTTGAGCGTGATGGAGTTTTGGGGGTGCGATTCGGAAGGATATGACTTGTTCTCCGAGGATGAAGAGCTGGATCTGGGAGCTGAGGAACCTGACAGGAGTGGTAACATGCTGTTTGAATTTGACCTAGACAGTCCTTTTGGGCTGGAAGAAGATCCCATTATCATGGATGAGCAAGTGATGGAGAGATACCTCCAGATGGAATCCGGTCTCTCGGATTTAATCGCCATGAGCAATCCGGCTGCGGAGAATCTGGGGGCTGGAGATGGGATCTTCAGCGGGGATGATGCGAATGTGGCTTCGCCTGATTGCGGGCTGAGCTCGTTTTCAATCCCGGGAGGGGATGGATCTTCGCCAGATGACATATCGAACAAGATATCTGATGTTTCTAATGCAAACTCATCCTTGCCGGAGAAGAGAGCCCATTCGGAACTCTCATCTTCCAGTAAAGTCACTTGTCAGGTTCAGGGGTGTGACATGGATCTCAGCTCTTCCAAGGACTACTACAAGCGGCATCGAGTCTGCCCCGTCGACACCAAGAAGGCTCAGGTTACTGTCAACGGTATTCAGAAGCGGTTTTGTCAGCAGTGCAGCAGGTGATTGATTTCCTTCTCATTTTTCTCGCAAAATTGTTTAGAAAAATTCTACTGGTAACTGAGTTATAAGAAGACCAAACTTTGTGCCCAGATTTCATCTGTTGGATGAGTTTGATGAGGATAAGCGCAGCTGTCGTAAGCGCCTCGCAGGACACAATAGGCGTCGGAGGAAGCCTCGGTTTGAAAATCGCATTAGCAGACCACACAGATTCCAGCCGTACCAAGGTCGGTACTTCTTATAGCTAAATTAAAACTCTGTTCGTTTTCTATAGCCTGTCCATGACATTATAAGATGTAGAATTATAAGAGAAACGGCACATAGATAACTGATAAGAGAATTTGAACCCAAAATACTTGATTTTAAAGCCTATTGCTTAAATCATCTTATCCAATACTCTTTCCGAAGTAGAAAATTTTGATTTTGAGAAAATGCCAAAAGCTCAATTCTTTTGGTTATAGTGAAGAGGAAGTTATTTGGTGCTTGGTTTTGAAAGTGACGAAATTTTATATCAGCAGGAACCAGGCCACACGGCCAAGCGGCGCCTCCAAGGAGACATCTTATGTCGGATCTTCTCCCACGGCGTATTCTATTTCCAGACATATACGAACAGATCAACGGGTTGAGACTGCAAGGCGGCGGCTCAGTTTATGGTCCTACACCCTCTGATATCAACACTTCAAGATCTCACTGTCTAGGACCCGAGTATTACGCTACGCCAGTAAGGCCCTCAGCTGTCCGAAATTCCTCCCGAGTGTCAGATCCGTGCTATGCTCTCTCTCTTCTGTCAAACCAGCCTCAGGTTTCATCGCCTTACTTCGCCAGTCCTGTTATCGTCCACGGCCATAATATTTTCAACAGAGTCAGCTTCCCATCACCTCACATGCTTCACCCCGCGGGCGTGAACTTGTGTCAGATTGCGCCGAGGATGGTTCCCGGCTATGCAAGCCCAGTCGGGTTTGACATCAGTGAGAATCATCACAGAAGACCCCTTTGCTCGAACTGCTCCAACTGTTCAAATTGCTCCGGCGGCCGTCAACCCCCAGAGCACGCGTCCACTGTCGACCTGCGACAGCTGTCGTTCAACCTCACCAGAGTGGAGCATCAGCGAAATGTCCCCTAGCAAAACGCAAGCTCTCAGGGCAGCGTTTTCGCTGGAAGTTTGATCGAATCAGGACAGGACCTCGTTGAATCTTTCCAACGAGACCTCCCCAACCGCCTGACAGATTTCGGATTAAAGAAGAAGAGAGAGTGTGACTGCGAACAAGCGCATCAGGCGCTCAGCTTCCAGCTAGCTGCAGTTTCAATTTGATTGCCAAAAGTTGGCAGATGTAAAAAACTGGTGCGTTCTGCTTTGTTACATCAGTCGCATGGTTATCACAGATGTGTCTGAAAAGAAAATCATTTTGCCTAACTCTGTGGCTGAACTACAAGTCACTGATTTTCGTCTCCATCGGAGACTACGACGGGTAGTTTGAGACCCTGAGATGCAGCCCGTTTGGCGCTTCGACCCTCGGGAACTCCACGATCTCCTCGCCTCCCACATCCTCCCATCTGCAAAACATAAGAGCTTTTCAGTCCATCTTATCTGGTTTCACCCGGAATTACCAATCATATCTCTAGTGCGAATTCAGGGTGTTGTGTACTAATTGTTCCGATGCTTAATTTTCTACCAAAAACTTGGAGATTCGGATGCTGTAGTACCTGTAGTTGGTGACGAAGTAGTGGAGGAAAAGAGAGATGGAAACTATGCCCAGCTCCTTTCCGGGGCACAGCCTGCCTCCGCCGCCGAACAGGAAGCAGTAGTTGTGGTGCTCCAGGTCTTTAACCTGCATTTTCAGTGTTTCCGTCAGAGTTGTTTCCGCTCAGCACATGCAAACTTGTGCTGAGAATGCGTTCGTTTAAATGCAGACTCACCAGCCATCTCCGAGGATTGAACGCCAGCGGCTCCGGGTAAAGGAACGGGTCGTAGTTGATCTCCCTGGTGTACACATATATCTTCCATCCTTTGGGTATCACAAATCCTGAAATCAGACCCGAACAAGAATCGTCACAAACACAACTATTTAAATGGGAGATTTAAATGTATCTGGTCCACTTCGTGTTTGCTGTCACATGTACACGTAGCGGACCAGATCCATCTAAGTCTGTCGAGTTTAAACCCGCTGTGATTCGAGTTTTTCAAGAATGCAACTTTCAGAACTTAAATTTAGAGTTTGAAATTAGGATAACAAATAAACCATTGAGTTCCATTTCTTCAGTTGTTCTCCTCAATACGCCGTTGATAACCGTCGCCAGCCTCAGGGTTTCAAAGATCACCTACGTCGACGATACCAAACACATAAGTAGCTCAGGCAAGCAAGATTCAAAATTACAGTCAAGAAATCCAGACAAGAAACTTGTATTCACTTACAGCTCGAGTAAGGCTCATCGACTTGTAGTCGTCCCAATCGATCGGGTCCATCAGTCCTTTCCTCGATCGAATCGCCAAATGCTCATCCTACAACAAATCACACACAATAAAGAAAAATCATCTGGTTTTAGTAATTTTTTTTACTCTAAAAGATTTTAGATAATATAACTTACGCGCAGTTCTTGAAGAACTTGGGGGTGGTCGGTCAGATACTTCACTGCCATCATCGACGTGGTGGAGACAGTTTCATAACCCGAGTACAAAATCGTGATGACCTGATCCACGACTTCTTCGTCAGTGAGCTGATACTTCGAGTCCTGTATCAGCAAGCTCAGCATATCGTTGTAAATCACGGAAGACTTGGCTCTCCTCTTCTCTATGAGCTGGCTGAGCATTTTCACAATGTTACTCCTTCCTTGGAACCCTTGACGGTAATTCGTGCCGGGAATGTTTATGGGCAGCGAAATCGTCCCGATGTACACCTTGTCGAACTCGCGCTTGAAGGCGCTGAAGAGGGTCGATGATTCAGCTTCGACGATTTGCCTGAAGGCTATGTAGAGCGCCATCTGCAAGAGCCGGAAAATGCCATGTCAAATGTTTTACATGGAACTCGAATGATGTTTTTTTAAGCGTACCTCACTGGTCTTTTCTTGAATATCAATAGTCTTGCCATCCCAAGCAGCAAGATGGGCTCTCATGAACTCATCCATCTTCGGCAGAAGCTGCTCTCGGATCACGGCAGGGCCGATCAAGGACATCATGGATCCTCGTATGCGCTTGTGGGTCGAGCCCTGGACAGCCGCAATGTTGCGCCTCCCCAGTATGTCTAGCATGGATTGCGGGTACCCTGGAACCAGCCCCTTCGCCTCGTTCAGAAGTATGTACCTGTTCAGCTCAGGATCCATTGAGACTATCGTAGGACATGCCAGAATATGAGACCTGAACACGCTTCCATATCTGCATCAAGCACACAATCCAGCAAAACACCAAGATATCAAATTCCCAGGCTCACATTGAATCCAACAAATCAACATTTCATGGGACCAACAAAAGACACATATATATATTTTTTAAAATTAATTTTGTCTATACGTAGTTGTCTATACATAATTACTTTTCGTTTTCATTTTATCCTACAATAAATTAGTCGGATCTACACTCAAAACCAATTAACAATGAGCGGGGGAGCCCAACAATAAATGAGGATTACTTTAAAGCTTCCGATGGGTGATGTGGGATAATACACTATGCTCAACACCTACTTCAAAGTAATTAATATCACTAATTAACAATGTTTTTTTAGAAGAAAAGAAATCACTGTCACCAGTGGCAGATTTGAGATTTTTTATTCGGAGCTATAAAGTTAAATAATCAAAATTTTAGATTGAATTCGTAAGATAAAATTAAAAATCTAATCAAAATTATGAATGTAATTTAATTTATAATGGGTAGAGGTATTCTGAGTGGAATTCGGTGTGTTACTGTTGCTGTTCCCCTCATTAAAACCGTCACTGATTATCATTAACCATTGTAGTCTTATATGTAACCGTTGATGCTACCAGTGAATTTGTACCACTGTTATTACTATCAATTAGTTAGTCTGTTTTCGGTTTAGGAAAAATTTGAGAAAAAAGAAAATTCTTGAGAACATAGAAAGTTTGTACCACAAATTTGCGAGAAAACAAATTGAATTTCATGGAGAAATTCCCTCAAACTTTCTTCAAACCAAACAAAGTCTAAAATACGCATAGAAATGAGTGTGAATTTCAAAACGTATCACCTTGATCTCCTCTCCTTCATGAAACGAGGCCCCAGCTTCAAGAACTCGGTCGTCTCCCCGAAGAGAGGCCACCCCATGGTGCCGGGAGGCAACCCATTGCGCCCAAACTTGATGTCATTCCATCTCATGAGCACGAGGCTGACCAGCACCACCGCGGCCAGCCCACTCGCCACCGCCGTCAACAGCTCCATCGGTGGTGAAACAGCTACTGGCTTGGATGAGCCAAACTCAAAAAGGAGCCGACTTTACAACACCCTTTGCAGAGAGAATTGAAGACGTGCGCAGAGATTTTGAGACGGCACGGGCGGAGGCGATTGTGGGCTCGAAACTGAGACAATGCATGTCCTTTTACTGGCCTATACGTGCCTCTATATTTTGCACTAAGGAAAATGTTTCTCACAATATTGATTTCCTCGAAAAGTTGGTTTCTTGTCTTTTTGGGTTACACATTTTATTGAAAAATGCTTCCATATATTCTTCATATACTCTATCCATATCGAAATGGTAGGACGGATATAATTGATTGATTGATTAGATATTAATATTAATTATTGAATAAATTATATAGATAAATATTTAATTTATTTTTTTAATTTTATGTAAAATTTAAAATATAATTATTCATTACGGGTGTAGAAGGATTTTTTTTATGATAGACGATAATGAAATAATTAATATTTATTTTATTAAGATAGATTTTTCTGTATACATGCACATTTTTTTTAAAAAATATATATTCGAAACTAGATGTATCATGTGTGTCCTAAAAAGACTGAGTAGGATTTCGGCGGATCTGGATCAAATAGAGAACTATAAATTTTGAGATTTTATCTGACTGCAAAGGTAATGAATAAAATATTATACTTATATATAAATATTTATTATAATTGTTTTTTAAAAATTATTAAATTGGTTTATTCATATTTTAATTTCCTGAGTTCCGACCAGATCACACTAAAAATCGGAATTGCTGAAAATATATGGATTGGAAGTCGGAACATACTCGTTGGTTTTATTGAGAAATTAATAAATATTTAGAAAATGAATACAACGTTACTTATATATTAAATAAAATACATCTAGTTTGGATAGGATTTTCCAAACTATAACTATTATTTAGAAATTAATAAATATTTAGAAAATGAATACAACGTTACTTATAACTATTATAATGTATTATTTTTTTATTTAAAACTTGTTGAACTAATCCATTTTGGTTTGAATTGGATTTTCAAATTCAGATTTCTAAATATATGCTTTGGAATCCAGATTAGAAATACTTTGTTTGATTGATTCAAATATTATATAAATAGACATGGGGTAACTCGATAATTTAACAAATTTACCATTATTTTATACTCATTTTGACCAAAAACTTATCAAATAATATATCATATACTTCACCAATCCTCATCCTCTTCTATTTACTACATCTCTTAACCAAATTTTATTTGTCCGTTAACAATCACAACACATATTTAATGCTTACAATTATCTTTTAAACTATTAAATATTAACTAATTTTATATTTTATTAACAATGAACAGGGGTGGTGCAAGAAGTCCAGTCTGTCATCTGTAATATTACAGTTTCGAAGTCCTATGTTAGTGGTTGGTGCGTGTATATTTTCTTTGTGTTTATTGTATCTAATATAAAAAAAACCTATATTCTATCAATATTTATCCTTATAGCTAATTTAAAACATTTGATAAAATGACAAACAAAGACCAAACAACACTCAAGGGAATACAAATACATCATATATGCCACATCATGTTAATAAATATCATACCACCAAATAAAGCACCTCCAAAACATGTTTGCATGTGATTTGACCTAATAATCTACTGATCTACCTTCTCAACACTTTCCCGGTTAAAATGTGATGTCTGTTGAGTATCTATCTTTTTGAGGAAGAGTATGATACTCATACTCAAACGCAAGCTTTTCCCATCTCGAGACATGAAGTGGACATGTCTTAGCATTGGATGAGTCAATCCAAATTTGGCTAAGAACTGCACTGAGGGCTGAACGTGTTTGTCTAAACTTTGCACACACATTTATTGGCTAGTTAAAGTGAATTTAGTAGGCTTTTAATGACATCTAAAGTCTAAACCCATCAATGCAAACACCAGAAGAATGTACTTGAATTTGATGCATGTGGGCAGCTTCAAGTGAATATCCTGTCAAAAGATGGTTGGGTTTATGAACATTTTTTCAAAACATCCCCATATCTCCTAATTTTGTTTCCATTTACTCCATTTTCTCATAATTTTAGTTGACAACCGCAGTTGGAACATTTGTATTTTGTTATTGAAATGATATAAACTGTGATTAATTTTAACAAAACAGCGTGAACCATGGTTGGTAACTGCGATGCGTTTTAACAAATTATTCTCCACTAATTCAAATAAGAATGAGAAATCCAGGTTCAAATCCAGGTTCTATCAAAAATTGGGTGAGTATGATTTCAGCTGTCATACTAGCTATGTCTTATCCAATTCGGTGGAATTGGGAGTATGCCAACAGAAGATTTTTGTGACATGGGATCGGAGACATTTGACGGCAACAAAACAAACAGACCCAGAAAAGATGATGGCAATTTTATTGAGACTATGTAATAACATTTTTCGACAGAAGTTAAAAGGATCTGTGAATGGCCAATTGTACATCACACAACACTAAGGCAAGTAGTTTTCCATGAGCATTTAACCTATCCTTTTCTTTAAACGAAAAGGGAAGCCATCAAGATCTTTCATCACGCACAATAAGCCAACACAAGTATGAATTTTGTCATTATTTCCTGAGAAGGAGAAAAATCATCGGTGCACACATCAATCCTCATATTTGTAGAGATTCTTCTCCAAAATCTAGATATGTGGTGGAAGACCTTCCATATGCCTTCGCATCAAATGGATGTTTCATGCATACCATAAGGGTCAATTCTTTCTGATTTCTTGTGCCACTAAATATGTTTTGTGATTTCAGAGTGTTGGAATAATCTGATGAGGCGTGGAATTAACAGAAGGAAGAAATTACTTTTACGTGCCATTAGGCCCCAAGTGACCCTTCTATTTGAATCTCGGTTCTCCATAAAATTTACAATTGCTCACATCTTCATGATCTTTGCAATACAACATGCAGTTCCTCACACAAGCGTTAATTATTTCATACGCGCGGGTGCTGAAATCTTGTAACCATCTTCTTCGTCTTGTAAAGGTTACGAGTAAAGGTGTTAGTCGCAGGCAGTAGATCACGAAACAGTCCACATATATAATCATAGATGCTTTCCGCCATTTTACATGTTGGCTTTATATTAAGCGTCCTCATGTCCATCAATATATCCATGTGAGAAGAAGTGTTTATTGGCCACAAAAGTCCACCAAAATTGATTACGATATGTGGTTATGTCTCTGCTTCGACCGCCAGTCGCTCCAAGATCAGTAGTAAAAGGAAACGGTTCTTTGATATGGGTATAGTAGCGAGCTTCTCGGGTCGCCAATACATGTAATGGAACATTAGACGAACCCGAACCAAAGCAAAAATTCGGACAGCTTGGACAACGTGCTTCTCCATGGGTAATCAACTTATAATAGTCGCTCATAAACCCTACACTTATGAAATGACCATTCACGATTTCTGTCGGCTGTCATGTTTTGTTTTGACATCTCTTACTGAGATAAAATATTTAATAAACAAATAATGCCTTGTTTGCGTAAGTTGAATTAATAAATTTTTCGACACTGTCAACAAACATAGAGATGTTTTCGTGACCGCTTCTGTTAATGGGGAGTACACCACTTTTTTGTTTCCGGATTAGGGTTTTCGAGGGAAGATCCCCGAAACAGTTTTTGGGGGGACAGCGAGGTGTTTTTTGTGATCTTATGTGAAAAATAGTCAAACCCTAAAATATCGGGGACATTTCGGAGGCTGTCAGGGGAAAGGTTATTTCAGAAAATTTATGGGGATCCTTTCAAGAGATTTCGGAAAGAGGGTTGAATAAATTTAATCAAAGTTTGGTTGAAGTTTACTGTTTACGATTTGGGGAGGGTTTAGTATTTATGTGTAATTAATTAATCAAATGTAATAATATAACTCTAAAATTAACCTTATTAACCTAAACCGTAAGATAACCAAAATATATGATTAAACTAAACTTTACTGGAATCTAGCCTATTTAAACTAATTAACCTACCCGTCAAATTAAAATAGTTAACCTAATTAAACTAATAATATGTTAACCTAATACAATCTAGATTTAGAAATTTACCTAATTAATCTAATAAACTAGCATTAGCCTAATTAATCAACCTAACCAAAATCTGTAATCCCTAACCACTACACCTAAAATCCGTAATCCATAAACCTTAAAACTCTAACTTTTACTCCGAACATCCCTAGCCAAATTAAAGTTACTCAAACGCAGCCTCTTTAAATATAAAATAAAAAACCCAAGACCGGAAATGGATCTGAATAATTTCTTTCCCCCAAAACTAGCCCGACAAGGCAGGAAAATCAATCCCCCAAAGCTTCTCCGACCTCCTCTGAAAAGCCAACTAATCCTGAGACACCCCAAAAATTTACCCAAAAAAAAAAATGTTCTCCGAAGTTTACTCGAAATGTGTCTGCATATTTAGGGTTACGGTTTTTTTTTTTTTATGAAGATTATAAAAACACATCCTAAACTGTTCCGAAAAACTTTTTTGGTGCCGCACCACGAAAACAACGATCCATAAAACCAAAAGTTTTTGTAGTTGTTGTCTATAATATATATTTTTGACAGTACTTGTAACCAAAAAGTGTTGCCTAATATTTACTCCCTCCGGTATTAGATGTCGCGCAGCCAAAAAGCTCGTGAATTAAGGGAGTAATTTATGGAATAGAGAATGAGATAAATATGAAAGGTAGTTGAGATGAGAGAGAAGTAAAATAGATGAGGATTGATGAGTATTTGAATTGTTGTTAAAAAGATAAAATTTTATAATTAATGTTTGTTTTTTAAGGAAGTTATGAGAATTAAATGTGCGTTGGAATTGTTGAGTGACAAATAAAAATGGACAAATAATTTCGGTTAAGTGACATGTAAAAGAGGACAGAGGGAGTATGTTATAGATAGCGTTTAAGACTCTTAACTCACTAAAACTCTTAATTAGACAATATTTATTAAACAAAGGTAATCTAATGTGCTTCTTGTAGTGCCAATATGCTTGTAGTTTGAAGGCAGTTATAATTCATGTTTGCACAAATCTGTGAATAAACTATGAAGTCACTGATTCAGCATGTGAACTTCGTCTCAGGCCAAAATTATGACGAGTAGTTCGAAACCTTGAGATGCAGCCCGTTTGGCGCTTCTACTCTCGGGAACTCCACGATCTCCTCGCCTCCAACTTCTTCCCATCTGCCAAAAAATGCAAACATTTCAATGTGTAACTAACTCGGATCTACAGATGCATCTTATTTATCTAAGAGTGTAAGTGAAAATTAAAAAAATTTGAAGAGTTAGTAAGAACTGAATCGATAGGCTTGTGGTTGGTTCGGTTTTGGATATCAATCATTCAGCTGCAGATTTAACTTCAAGAAACTGATAACTAGTTTTGTTTAGTTTTGATTTTCTAAACCGAATCGAATCATATAAAATTAATTGCAATGATTTGGTTGGGTATTAAAAATTTTAAACTGATTAAAGGTGTGGTTTAGAATTTTGCTAATAAACAAACCACACAGAATTTTACACTGCTAATCTGAATAAGTGAAAGTTACGTAAGATGATGATGTACCTGTATTTAGTGACGAAGTAGTGAAGGAAAAACGAGATCTTAACAATGCCCAGCTCCTTTCCGGGGCACAGCCTTCCTCCACCTCCGAACAACAAGCAGTACTTGTGGTGCTCCAGTTCTTTAACCTGCATTTTCAGTGTTTCCCTCAGCTTCAGCATCTTAAATGCGCGCAGAGAATGAGTTCGTTTAAATGGGGACTCACCAGCCATCTCCGGGGATTGAACGCCAGCGGCTCCGGATAAAGGAACGGGTCGTAGTTGATTTCCCTAGTGTACACATATATCCTCCATCCTTTGGGTATCACAAATCCTGAAATCAGAACCATTACAAGCTAGAAAATTATTCTTATGTTGACTTTGTGATCGGAACTAAACGAGAGACTTCAATGGATGGATCTGGTCCGTCCATCTACTGTGGGCACCATCAATAGATATTCAACACATGCACACGTGGAAAATCAGGTCTCCCTAAGTCTCAGGTGCCTAAGCTTTTTATCATTCAAGATTTTGAAGAGTGCAACTTTTAGCAGTCATATGAAAAATTCGAAATAAGTCAGATGATAAAATGAGGATAACAAATATACCATTGAGTTCTATTTCTTCGGTTGTTCGCCTCATTACGCCGTTGACAACAGTCGCAAGTCTCATGGTTTCAAAGATCACCTATGTCGAAGCCAAACACATCAGTAGGTCAGACAAGCGACCTTTACAAGTTACAGTAAAGAAAACCAGAGACAAGAAACTTGTGTTCACTTACAGCTCGAGTGAAGCTCATTGACTTGTAGTCGTCCCAATCAACCGGGTCCATCAGTCCTTTCCTGGATCGAATCGCCAAATGCTCATCCTGCAACAAATCACATTTAGAAAGCAATGGATTTTAGTTTAAATTTTTTTTGTCTGAAAGATGTTGCATAATATAACTTACGCGGAGTTGTTGAAGGAATTGGGGGTTGTCGGTCAGATACTTCACAGCCATCATCGACGTAGTGGAGACAGTTTCATAGCCCGAGTACAACATCGTGACGACCTGATCCACGATTTCTTCATCAGTGAGCGGGTACTTGGTGTCCTCCATCAGAAAGCTTAACATATCATTGTACATCATGGAAGAGTCGGCTCGCCTTGTTTCCATGAGCTGGCTGAGCAGCTTTACAATGTTTTTCCTTCCTTGGAATCCTTGATGGTAATTTGTTCCGGGAATTTTGATTGGCAGGGACAGCGTCCCGACAAAAAGCTTGTCGAACTCGCGCTTGAAGGCGTTGAAGAGAGTGGATGATTCACCTTCGACCATTTGCCTGAAGGCTACATAGAGTGCCATCTGCAAGAGCAGGAAAATGCCATATCAGAAATTCACTTGGAGTTTGAATAACAAAATTCTAAATCCTAAGATTGTGAAAATTCTAAAAACTGACACTAAATTTCAAAAATCCTCAAATCCTAACACATTAAATAATTTAAAACCTTGAAACTTCAAACTTTTTTTAAAAAATCATTCAAAACAAAGTTTGTTTACAGTTCATATTATATCTAAATTAATATATTTGTATATGTATTTGTTATTGATAGGCTTATTGTATGCTCATTGCCCAAAGCCCTTAAAATTTCAGGAACGTACCTGAACATGTCAAACATAACAAATCCACATGAAATTCATTTCTTCTTTTCATATATAAAAAGTTATAGGATATAATCGCAGTTCAAGCGACACTTCTCATAATGGTCAAAGTGAACAAAAAAATCAAGATGCTAATAAACAAAATAAAATAAAACAAAATAAACCGGAAAAAAAAAGTGTTGGTTTAAGGATACCTCATTACTCTTTTCTTGAATATCAATAATCTTGCCATCCCAACCAGCAAGATGCGCTCTCATGAACTCATCGATCTTCAAAAGAACCTGCTGCTCTCTGATCACGGCAGGGCTAATCAAGGCCATCATGGATCCTCTTATGCGCTTGTGCTCCGAGCCGTGAACAGCTGCAATGTTGCGCCTCCCCACTAAGTCCAACATGGACTGTGGATACCCTGGAACCAGCCCTTTCGATTCGTTCAGAAGTATGTACCTGTTCAGCTCAGGATCCATTGAGACAATGGTAGGACATGCCAGAATATGAGACCTAAACACGCTTCCATATCTGCGTCAGCAAACACACAATTCAACAAAACATCAAGAGATAAAATTTTCTATGTTCAAATCAAAATCATCACATCAACATATCACTGTACCAGCCAAAGACAAATACTTTCTTAATAAAAAAATTGCCAGTTTCCTAAAATGTTCTATAAATAACTTAAACTAGTTTTCATTTTAATTTGTCTTTACCAACCACAAATATAATGGGACAAACTCATATCACTAACAACAGATTTTAGAGGAGAAGAAATAATTATCGCTAACCGATGTAATAATATCTGTAAATATTGTACCGCTTTGATTGCTATCATGCAAATTTAGTATTTTTGGTTTAGGGTAAAAAAATTCACATAAACAAAAACTTGAGGAAATATATTATGAGATAATTGTGGCTGAATTAGAGTAAAAAATCAATAAATATGATATTTTAAACTGGTTTGAAGACGTTAAAAAATACAAAAATATGTAATATAATATTGATACACTGAATTAAGAATAGTTAAAAAAAAACACTCAAAGAGTACGGCCACTGCTATCAACCTGAATAGGTTAAGGAAACACACTGTTAGCGACCCTAGTAAATTTATGAGTTTCTTCGCCTCTAAATATTCTCAGTGAGAGCAGTTTTGAAAAAGTAGAATGAATAGAATGAAAACTAACTCTCAGGGAGATCAGATTTAATCAGCATTCATCAATGGGACCAAACGAGATTATTCCTATACCAAAAATGACTTGAATACCATTTTCCATATCAAAAGTGTCACCTTGATCTCCTCTCCTTCATGAAACGCGGCCCCAGCTTCAAAAACTCGGTCGTCTCCCCAAAGAGAGGCCACCCCATGGTGCCGGGAGGCAACCCATTGCGCCCAAACTTGATGTCATTCCATTTCATGAGCACGAGGCTGACCAGCACCACCGCAGCCAGCCCACTCGCCACCACCATCAACAGCTCCATCCGTGAAACAGCTACTAGCTTGGTTGAGCCAAACTCACAAAGGAGCCGACTTTACAACACCCTTTGCAGCGAAATGAAGACGTGCGCAGAGAGTTTGAGACGGCTCGGGCGGAGGCGATTGTGGGCTAAACCGAGACAACGCGTGTCCTTTTATTGGCATATACGTGCCTCTGTATGGTACTAAATATAGGAAAATGTTTCGCATAATAATAGTTTCTTGAAAAGTTGATTTCTTTTTTTCTTTTTTTCGATTCTGTTATAAAAATAGAATTTGGCAAATTCGGTAGTTATTATATATGACTCAAATCTCAAACACCCAAGCTACGGGAATTTAGCATCAATTTGTTTAAATTTATTTTGAGTGGATTAATAAGATATTATCACTAGTTGTTGATTCAATTTTAATACGTAAATATGTGATTATTATTTTAGAATTAGTGAAATATAAAATTTGTGTATTATTGTTGGCTTGGAATGATTTTTTCATTATGATAATGAGGTAATTAATGTTTTATTTCTTAAGATAGTTCAGAGTATTAAATGTATATTGAAATTGTTGAGTAATAAATGAAAATAGACAAATGAATTATGATTAAGTGATAAGTAAAAAAAAAAACGTAAGGAATATTTAGCTGAATGAGATATAATTCCTCATATAGACGTAATCCATTCAGGCATCAAATCGCCAATCAAAAATAAATCATACGTTATTGATGAGCAAACATGGCAGGCACGAGATAAATGAATTTGTGGATTAGTTCAAAATTATTTAGGAATCCGTAGATTTAATATTTTTCCAAAACATATTATGGAATTTTTTAAATATATACTCCCTCCGTCCTCTATTACATGTCGTTTAAGGTTAATTTGAATAGATTAAGGTGAAGTTAATGCTAGCGGTTGGACAAATTTAATGAGTAGGTGGTTGGTGTTTATTTGAAAAAGTTCGTGCAAAAAGTAAAATTGGTAGATGATTATTGGTGAGGAATGTATTTTTTATTGATTATGATGATAAAGTGATTAATGTTTGACATTTTAAGGTAGTTGTTGATATTAAATATGCATTGAAAATTGCTAAGTGACAAGTACAAGTGGACAAAAAAATTCGGTTAAGTGACATGTAAAAGAGGACAGAGGGAGTACTCCGTACTTACTCTATCCTCTTTTATTTGTCACTCAACTTAAATTTTTTGTCCACTTTTACTTGTCACTTATCATTTCCAATGCACATTAAATACTCAATTACATCTACCTTAAAATCAATCATTAATTAATAAATTTTTTTAATAACAAATTACTCTTCTATGTGTATCATTAATCTCAATATTTTATATTTCCAATAATCTGATTTATTCTATTTTTAGAAAATAAAAAATTACATATATTTGAATCCTGAAATCGAAATGCATTCGAACTGAATTGAATTTTTGATCAAATCTTTAAATACTAAGTTTGTGCCAAATCAGGTTGATTTGGACTGATTTTATATAGGTAAATAAAAAATTTGAAAAAATGAGTAGTAAAATATTTTAATTATGTATAAAAATATACCAAATTTATGAAAAAAAAGAAGTTAGTATTATTAATTAAAAACTTATTAATTTAGTCCATTCTGCATTTGGACTTTTTTGGTATTGACCAGATAAGATTAAAAAATCAGGATACCAAAATACATGCATGAGAAGTTGCACGGGTGTCGTCAATTTTTTTAAAAGATAATATATAATTAGAAATAAAAAAATTAATATCTGAATTTGCTAAATACCTCATCCCCAAATTGACATTCCCCGTGGAAACATGTTTATACGCTATTACGCCCCTCCTTCATTTAACCTAATAACATTCTTTTAACATACATCTCAACACTTTGTTGGTCAATATCTGATGTATATGTTGAGTTTTTTTTTTTTTTTTTTTTGAGGAATAAAACAAAATGCAAGCTTTTATCAGTGGGCTAACGTGAATTTAGCAGTCTTAAAATGACATGTAAAGTGTAAACCTATTCATGCAACTACTGCTAGAGTGTACTGGAAATTGGTGAGAATATGGTTATTGGAATCGGACAAAAGGTTGAACTGTTTAGCGTCCGATTCTATGTTTTTCAATTGCATCGGTGATTTGAAATGGTTCAATCGTCGTCCATTCAATTGTTTGTGCTTATGTTTAAGATTATTATATTTTAACTTATAAGAATTGTTGTTTAGTGGCGTAGTGTGGTGTTGTGCTCTATCATTTGTTCAACTTTATCTATTAAAATGATTAACTATAAAAGTTATATACTAATTTTAAGTGGAGCATATTTTGTAGGTTGAAATTTTCCTTAAA
Source organism: Kalanchoe fedtschenkoi (assembly GCA_002312845.1). Classification (NCBI taxonomy): domain Eukaryota; kingdom Viridiplantae; phylum Streptophyta; class Magnoliopsida; order Saxifragales; family Crassulaceae; genus Kalanchoe; species Kalanchoe fedtschenkoi. Next base: position 295,470 of record NQLW01000017.1, on the reverse strand, counting down.
TACATTACAAATATATCCATGCCTTTGGATCTGGCAGATCTGATCATTGACTGAACAGATCCAAGCAGACCGGAATGCAGCACGGGAGGCAGGGTTGAAAGGTTAGAATGGTCGGTAAAAGGTTGAAAGGTTAAAAACTATATTAGAGTTCAGCTTGTTGTATTAAAGATAATTTGATAATTTTTATTACTAGTTATCTATATAGTGATGCCATTTATTCATTACAAAATAATTACATATTTATAATCACCGCCCTTTGTAGTGCCCTAGTTGTTGATCCGGTGTGCAACAAGCTTGTAGACCACTACAACACTCTGGCCCGGGTAGAAATTGAGCCAAAATCGCAATCAGTATAATGTTGAAAATATTGAGATATCGCGGCATCTTCATCTTCAATATCTTTTGATAACTCCCAGTTTTAGCTTTTGTGGAGGATGAAACAAGCTCTCATGTTTATATGCTTTGCCCATTAGTATTTATAGTAACAAATAGCAAGAGAAAACATGACAGCACCAACTTGAACGGCAAAAGTTATTGTAACATGCTTAATTTATTACTCTGTATGTAACTGAAGTTATTATTTTTAAAGAGAAATTAATACCTCAAAAAACTTATAAGGTAATAAATGAGGTATGTGATAGTAAATCTTTCGGTCCGTAAGTGTTCGTAATATGCACATATGGTAAGTGTTATCAATAATCTTTATAAATTTTTAAGATGGATTAATTAAAGAGAATTTGAAATTAAGTTATTATAATGTGGCCTACTGTGGATAAAAAATAAATTAATATTAGTTATTGGCTAAATTTAATATGTATGTATTTAATGCATTTTTTAAAAAATTTCAAATCAAAAGTAAAATAAAGTGTATTACTACTGGTGTAGAAGAATCTCGTTATACATTATGATAATGAAATGATTAATTAATTCATTTTAAATGTATGTAGCAATATTAAATGTGCATTAGAATTACTAAGTGATAAGAAAAAGTCAAGGATAAATAAATATTAATTAAGTGATAAGTAAAAAAAAAAGTGAGTAATGTATACCTTATTCTTCGTTCAACAATATTAGAGTTTTGAATTCTTAAAATGATGTATGTGACCCAAAGTAAATTCCTCTTATGATTTTGAGAACCTTCCTGTAGAAATGCACAGTATGCTTCATCGGAGATGAACCATTGAAGAAAATTATTTTTGGACAATGCCTTTGAAAAAAGTTCAACTGGTTGTTCGGCAGTGGAGATATGCGAAGGCCGAATTTGTTTGAAAGCAACTCGCGCTCTCGAATGATATGGAAATCAATTTTGACATGTTTGGTTTTCTCATGAAACACATGATTATGGACTACGTGGATGGCAGCCATAGGCGGATCCACTGGGGGGCAAAGGGGGCAGTCGCCCCCCCGAATCCCACCTAAAATTCTTTTGACTAGGGTAAAAAAAAAATTATATATATAAAATATAAATTTATATGTATAATTTCAACGAAATTTTTAGTTTTGCCCTCCCAAATTCAACCCAAATGTTTGATTATGTAATTTTGCCCCCTCAAAAAAAATTTTCTGGCTCCGCCACTGATGGCAGCATTGTTGTCACTAAAGAAAGGAACTGGAAGAGAAGTTTCAATATAATGCCTATGTCACTAAGAGCTGAACTAACTAGGAGACTTGACAACAAAAGTGAGTCATTGCCCTATATTCGGACTTATCCAAATATCTCGAAACAGTTTGTTGTTTTGCAATTTTCCAAGAGATCAAAGAAAAACCAAAAATAATCCAGTAAGAAAATCAAACAAGAACACGCAACCCAATTAGTGTCACTGAAGGAGCTAAGTTGTTGTGAACAATCGAAGCTGAAAAATAATCCCTAGCCAGGTGCTGCTTTTAAATGTTGCAAGACGTTGATGCATAGCTTGTAAATGATACTGAGTTGGTGCACTCATGAACTAGCTGAGTACATACCAAATAAGCCAAATAAAGTCTTGTGATCGTCAAATAGTTAGGCTTTCCATTCACATGCTGATAGTGTTTTGGGTTAGTCAACAATGAAGCTTTGGACAAAGCTAATTTAAGTTTAGTCTCTATGGGTGTAGCATATGATTTGCACTCAGTATGAAGATCAAGAATATATTTGCATTAATGGTAGAAGAACGAGCTAAATCGATACCCAAAAAATATTTGACATGTCCAATATCTTTTATCTTAAATTGAGAGTCAAGGAAGATCTTTACCTCAGAAGAGTGGCATAAGTTCCTGTTATTATAGCATCTATCGTCAACGTATACAAGAAGGAGTATAAGATTATGTACATACGCTATTGCGCCCCTCCTTCATTTGACCTAATAACTTTCTTTTCATATACCATCTCAACACTTTGGTGGTCACTATCTGATGTATATGTTGAGTAATTTTTTTTTTTTTGGTTGAGGAATAAAACGAAATGCAAGCTTTTATTGATGAGCTAACGTGAATTTAGTAGTTTTAAAATGACATGTAAAGATACTAAACCCTTCCATGCAAATACTTCTAGAGCGTACTCGAAATTGGTGAAAAGATGGTTATTGGAATCGGACGAAAGGTTGAACTGTTTAGTGTCCGGTTCTATGTTTTGAATTGAATTGGTGATCATCGATTTAATTGTTTATGCATATGTTTAAGATTATTATATTTTTAATTTATACTCCCTCCGTCCTCTAATACATGTCATTTAATGTTAATTTGAGTAGATTAAAGTGATGATAATGCTAACAGTTGAACAAATTTAACAAGTACGTGGTTAATATGTTTTTTCAAAAAAATCATGCAAAAAGTAAAATTGGTAGATAATTACAGGTGATAAATTTATTTTTATTGATTATGATAATGAAACGATTAATGGTTGATGTTTTAAGATAGTTATGGATATTAAATACATATTGAAAATTATTGAATGACAAGAAAACTGAACAAAAAATTAGGTCAAATGATATACAAAAGAGGTCAGATAGAGTAAGAAGTGTTGTTTAGTGTGCGAAGTGTGATGTTGTTCTTTATCATTTGTTCAACTTATTTATTTATTAAAATGATTAACTCTAAAAGTTGTATATAAATTTTTATGTGGAACCAATTCTGTAGGTTGAAATTTTCCTTAAATAGATTACAAATATATCCGTGCCTTTAGATCTGGCAGATCTTATCATCGACCGTTGGAATTTGATTTAATAATTATACCTAATAGTTTAATTTTAATTTCAATAATTGAGTGTTGAATTAGACATGTTGAGTAACAAGTTTATTTATGACGGAGACGAGCCAAATTTTTGGTTCAAATCCTTAGATAAAGTTGTCCAAAAAAATAACAGCGAATCTGATCAATTCACTTTTATTTTATCTTATTAGGTTCATTGACTTGGGATCGTAGGAGCAGCTGATCCAACGAAAATCCATGCTTACTCGGTTTGATTATCTCTAGACTTTTTTTGGTTCAATATAATATGTAATTGTGTATTTATCTTGTTGATTTAAGTCAACATAAATGTAAAAGATAAGTATGATTTCTTATTTATTGTGTTGAAAAACCGAAGATATATGATTTCATTTCACGATGTGGCCTTTGTGTTTTACGGTGTGATTTTTCGTTGCATGAATTTCTTCCTCTTATTTAAAGGAGAAATTGGATTCTCTATCAATGTAAGAGTAGAATATGAGTGAAATACAAATGAGAACAGCTTGAAAGAGAGTCATACTCTCATTTCTCAGATTTTGAGTGTTGGTTCCGGCTACCTGAAGAAGTTTTCGAGGAGGTCTCTTCTCCTTGTGCGTTGAGAAGAGACTGTAACCGTCTTAATCTGGAAGAAGTTTCGTTTGAACCCTCACGCACATGTATAGGGACGAATATTCTACTATGTCAAACCATTGCGGTGACTCGGTTGATAAATTAAGTGTTTTCCATTCACACATTGTTGTTTTGAGTAGATCAAATAATGTAATTTCTAACATCGACTAAACAGATCCAAGCAGGCCGGAATGCGGCACGGAAGGCAGGGTTGAAAGGGTGGGATGGTCGGGAAGAGGATTGTGGAAGGGTGGGCGGAGTTTGTTGAGGAGGACGAGTAAAAAGTTGGATACATTCTGTTAGTTTATGTATGAAAGGGACATGGTGTTTCACGTCTTTATGTTTTTATACCAGCTGCGTGTGAAATAGAGTATCAAGATGGGCATGACCACGATGATGTGGTGGAGGTAGATGGGGAAGAGTTGAAGATGGGTTTTGGTCAAACGAGTTATTTGGGTATGATGTGGGTATGTCACTCTTCAATAAAGAACTAGTCTCAAACACTGACAAATTTGACGAATTTCCGAAAACAAAGGTATGCCTTGTTTATTGTGGCTATGGTTTATGATCTCTATACATTACCTTATCTCATTGATGAATACTCTCATTCTCTATTCTTAACAAAAATATTCTCGATAAGAAATATATATGTTGAAATATAACTTGTATTGTGCTGACAACAATTTAAAAACATATATTAGATTTCACCTTGCTGTATTTAAAGCAGATAATTTGATAATTTTTATTAATGGTTATCTATAGTGATGTCATTATTCATCACAAAATGATTACATATTTGTAATCACCTCCCTTTGTAGTGTCCTAATTGTTGATCTGGTGTGCAACAAGCTTGTAGACCACTACAACACTCTGGTCCGGGTAGAAATTGAGCCAAAATCGCGATCAGTATAACGTTAAAAATAGTGAGATATCGCGGCATCTTCATCTTCAATAACTTCTGATAATTCCCAGTCTTGGATTTTGTTGAGGATGAAACAAGCTCTATTGTGTAAATGCTTTGCCCATTTGGTATTTATAGTAACAAATACACGAGAAAACATGACAGCACCTACTTGAATTGAAAAAGTTATTGTAACATGCTTAATTTATTACGTTATATTTAACTGAAGTTATTATTTTTTAAAGACATTAATACCTCAAAAACTTATAAGGTAATAAATGAAGTATGTGATAGTAAATCTTTCCGTCCCTAAGTGTTGGTAATTTGCACATACGTATGTGGTAAATGTTATCAATAATCTTTATAAAATTTTAAGTTGGATTAAAGAGAACTTGAAATGAAGTTATTATAATGTGACCTACTTCATATGGAAGTAGTAATTTAAGATTAAATTGAGTGGATTAAAAATAAGTTAAATATTTGTTTTTGATCAAATTTAATATATATGTATTTAATGTATTTTCTTTTAAAATTTCATATCAAAAGTGAAATGAAGTGTATTACTACTGGTATAGAAGAATTTCGTTATACATAATGATAATGAAGTGATTAATTAATTACTTTTAAATGTATGTGACAATATTAAATGTACATTAAAATTAAGTGACAAGTAAAAAAAAGTGTGAATAATGTACACCTTATTCGTTCAACAATATTGGAGTTTGGATTCCTAAAATAAATTATGTGACCCATAGTAAATTCTTCTTATAATGTAGGAACCATCTTGTAGAAATGCACAGTATGCCTCGCCAGAGATGAACCATTGAAGAAGATTTTTGGACAAGGCCTTTGAAAAAAGGTCAAATGGTTGTTCGGCAGTGGAGATATGCTGAGGCCGAATTAGATTATTGAAGGCGACTCATTCTCGGATGATATGGCAATCAATTTGATATGTTTGGTTCTCCCATAAAATACATAATTATGGACTATGTGGATGGCAGCATTATTGTCACAGAAGAAAGGAACTGTCTAATTTATACTTGAGCTTAAAAACTTATTTACACATCCCACTACATGTTTATCAAGATCAAATAATTCACAAATGTTGTTCAACTCAAGCGCCTTGATTTATTGCTGCATTGCGTGCACCCATTTAGATTCTGTAGCTGCTCATTGTAGGAAGTTGGTTCTTTTGCGTGCACCCATTTAGAAGAGCACTTTTCATGGGAAACAACTGTAGCAAGAAAATGAGATGAGGATCGGACCATAAGCTCTACAAACACAATCTTTTTTCCATATTGTTTCTTGTCTGACACTCTGAGATCTTCTTAAAGGCTGGGCACTTGGTAAAGAAGGTTCTCTATGGTATGTTCAAAGGCATGCCGTGCATTGATGGGTTTTCAATTTGTGGAGAATTATCCCAAAGAGATTGGTAGGATAGGCTGCACTAGAACATAGAAAGATTCAAACCTGATTATGAGAGACTTGCTTGTACGAAAATTTGTCCTCATAAAACACAACATGCCATCAAATCATCACCTTATGTCTAGACAAATCATAAATCTTGTACCCCTTTTGAGAAAATGGATAATCTAGAAAAATACAAAAAGTCGCTCTTGAATCCATCTTATCTCTTCCTTGAGGTTCAGTGCTGACATATGCCAAACAGTACATCCAAATACTCACAAATACTCATAGCTAGGTTGTTTGCCAAAAAAAATATTCATGAGATGTCTTATCTTTGAGGACAGATGAAGGTATTCTGTTGATCAAATGGACTGTTGTGAGCAGTGTTCTAAAAAGCGCTAGGCGGCCCCAAGCAAACCAAATGGACTGTTGTGAGCAGTGTTCTAAAAAGCGCTAGGCGGCCCTAAGCGGTTTGCTTGGGGCCTAGGGACTAATCGGTTAGGCGGGGATTAGGCGGAATGATTAATCGGATGATTAGGCGGAGTTATATATATTAATAATATATTTAATAATTAATTATAAATTTATACCTATAAAATTTAATTTTATTTTAAAAATCAAATATATAAAATAATTAGGCGCTAGGCGGCTAGGCGGGGCGTTTTTGAACCGCCCAGAGATTAGGCGGCCGCCTAGGCGGCTAGGCGGCCGCCTTTTAGAACAATGGTTGTGAGTACACAATCAAACCAAAAACTTTTAAGAACACCGGACTGAAATCTTATGGCTCTTGCCACGTCCAAAATGTACATATATTTTCTCTGGGCCACCCCATTTTGATGAGGGATATATGGACAAGATGTCTGATGAATGCACCGTTTATTGGCCAAAAAATAAATAAAACATCAATGGTGTAAAGAACTTCCTGCCTTTGTCACTCCTCAAACAGGCTATTTTCTTGTTGAATTGTGTAAGGGCTAGTTCAAAGAAATTCTTAAGCACTGTCTTCACTTTTGCTTCAATACATATACACCCATGTTATTCTTGAAAAACCATTCACCACAGTAAGAAAATACATTGAATTATTTAGGGTGTATTTGGTTTAGGAAAAATTTGAGGGAAAGAAAAATTAGGTGGAAAATGAATTCCTCATGAAATCCATCTTATTTCCTTTACTTTGATTAAAGTTGGAAAATTATAAGAAAGTAGTAAAACACTCTTTGTTTTGCTAACATTTTCTATCTAATTTTTCACATATAATTTTCTAACTAATTTTCCTTTCCTTACTTTCTCTAAACCAAACAATGAATTTCTTCCAATTTTCCTTTCCACCAAATTTTCTCTAAATCAAACATAACCTTATAGATTCAATAGGAAAAGGACCCCAAATGTCTGTGTGTACTGAAAAGCATAAGATGTTTGTATAAAACTGGAATGAAAAGAAATTTTAGTTGTTTTGGCAATAGACAGACAAAGACACTTCGTGCTTGTGACTGCATGCGAAGAAAGATTGGGGAAGTATTTCGCTATCTTCACAATAGATAGATGTCCTAATATTTGATGCCAAGTAAGTACACCATCATCTTTCCTTGCTGCCAAAATAGTTGTCTGACATCCATTTGTTCTAGCACGTTGATACAAGTCATTCACCAAATTATCAGTCTCTGGGCATGTCATTGCCACTGGGTTTTGAATAAAACAGCTTTGATCAGTAAAAGTGATGTCATAATCTGAATCCTTTATCAGTTTACTAACAGAGAGAAGATTGAACTTAGCTCAGGCACATGTAATACATCTCTAGCTTATAATAAGATTGTTACTAGAAATACAACCCTTTAACCTTGGCTTGTGTCACTGCATCATTTGGTAATGTAATATTGCAAAAAAAAAAAAGATAAAGTTCGTACCTCACTTAACATATTCAACTGAGGTGTAAAAAGATCTGTTACACCACACTGTCCAAGACTCAAGCTTCATCATTAATAGTAAAAGTTAATAGACAAATTAAACCATACATGCCATATAATTGGTTTGTTCACTAGTAATTTTAGCCTGTGGAATGAGAGAAAGAAGCTGCGCAATTTGCTCAGAAGTCAATTAATTTGCTGATGAAGAGCTTGTAGGTACGTTCTCAATGACTTCATTCACATTAGTTAACATGTTGTTGAGTAGGTAACCAATTATTTTATAACCAATTATTTCTCACTGTCTGATTTTCCAACTGAGCCATGATTTTGTATACCTTACTGTCTGTTTCTTTAATTGGCTAGGTAACCAATTATTTTATAACAATTCTCCTTGCGATGACAAATCAGACCACAATGGCTGCAGGTCAAATTCTTCTTATTTACCTTTCCCCTGCGTCCATTGTAATCGTCTTTAGCACCTCCATTATTTCTGGTTCTACCATCGTCATCACCTTGATTGTTACCAGCGGACAAGACTCAAACTTCTACCATATTTCCATTGTTATCAGTCAATTTTCTTTGTAATTCATTATGAGCAACCATGTTATATGCATCATCAAGACTAGGAAATTCCTCATAACTAAAATATGAGTTTGAATTTGACTATGCCTCTCACTTAGCCCCACATCAAAAATGACATAATATGTTCTTCTCCTTTTGCCTTAGCGCTCATTTGATGATCAAAATCTTCGGCCAAAAGTGCATTCAACTCGTCCCAAAGATTGATGAGTTTTTCCAAGAATGATGACAAAGGCAAATCACCTTGTGTAAATGTATATATCTATTTCCTTAGAGCAAATGTTTGTGCTTTCTGTGAAATAGTGTATCTTTTGTTCAACGTTTTGTGAATGCGTCCTTGGCGTGAAGAATTCCTCCAACAATTTCTTTAGTCATCAATAAAATTAGACATGTCATTATTATATTGTTACACCGCTGCTAGTCGCACCCGATTCGCTTGGTTGGTTTTGAAAATTCCCCGTGCACAAAATCAAATTTTGACTTACCACTGAGTGCGAGCTCCATTGATTTCTCACATGAAAATTTTTTTTTGGTTCCAACAAAAAAAATCTGTAACCAGCGTCATATTAGTAATTTTGTTAGAGCTAATATAGAGAGGATCATCAAGAAGAACATTTGATGTCGAATTTGCATATATAATCTAGCCTCATTCCAATTAGATAAGGGTCGTTAGGATTTCGATATAGGTCGTAATCGAACAAATCAAAACCTTAGAGAGCAAGAAGGTGTTATCAGAACTGTTCTTATGACGTTGCCGGCTCTGATACCATGTAAAAATGCATTGTATGCCTCCCCAGAGTAGCTATTGCTCTTGCTAGAAACTGGAGATTCGCTCAAGAGAAAAAATCGAAGCTCTGCTTTTCTTATTTTTTGAGACACAATTTGTACATAAAACTTGACAAATATAACTTAATCAAATCGACAGATCGATCATGGCTCAGTCAAATACATCTGAATAACTTAATCAAATCACAATCGTTTAATGAAGAATATTAAGGCTGTGTTTGGTTTTGAAAAAGAAAATGAGAAAAAAAATGAAATTTTCATGAATTTCATTTGATTTTTCTTTATTTGGTTTGAAATAATGGAAAAATGGATTACAAAACTCTATTTAATTTATGTTAATTTTTCTTTAAAGTTTCCATCCAATTTTATTTCACAAACTTTCAAACTGAACTGTTTATTATATTTCAGATCATATATAAATTTAATTACATATATAATATAAATTAGTAGCTTTGTATTATTAATTATATTATAAACCTCCTGTTTAGTAAATAAAGTAGTGCATAAATTTTATGAAAAAATTATATCGAACCGCATAATTTGATTTTCTAAAATTAATGATTTGATTTGGTAAAGCTAACCGTTTAGTTCAAATTTTTAAAATTTTCAAAACTGATTTAATTTTTTTTATTAAAAACCAAACCAAATCGGGTCATGCTATTTAACGTGATAACAATTCTTCACGACCAGTTTTACACATGGCGCCAAATTAAAGCGGTGCATGGAATTCAAGTCCAGGTTCTATCATAAATTGGCCTGAGTACCATTTGGTGGAATTGGTTGAGTCTCAATGTCGTTAATTGAGAATCATCACGTATACTTTAAAAATACAAAATAATACATAGCGATTCATCAAACCCTAATAATTTATTTATCAATCCAAAAATCTCTCCCATTTCAAATATCATACTTGCTCATGCCTTATCCGATTTTTTCTATCTTTTTTCTCTTCAATTTTGCCTCATGCACCAGATTGAAGAGCTTCTTTGCATGAGAAGAACTTGGGTATGTCTTTCAGAAATTCTTTGAGCTCAAAGACTCTTAGAAAGAGGGTTATGGAGATTGACGAGGCTATGAAGGAGCATTTCACTGGCTGCTTGGAGTAGCGTAAGAGAATTACTGATCGGTATGAAAATCTTGAGAAAGATTTTTTTATTATGAAGTTGGCGGTATCGGGCTTGACTAGCAGTGGTGTTGGTATTAATTTAGCAGTCAGGACAGCCCCTGAGCGTTCGAATCACAAAGTCTCAGAACTGAAAACATACAACGGGGGTAAGAAATGCCAAGCCCTAGAGAACTTCTAATGAGACATAGAGTAATACTTTCAAGCATTTGGCATTGCTAATGAGGAGAAGGTAAATATAACATACATTTATTTCTCTCATGATGCTAAGTTTTGGCTGGTGGCATGTAAGTCAGGTTGAGAACGACCGCAATGTGTTGCAAATGTGATGAATGTTGTAAATCTTTCATCACGTGCCACATGACAAGCGTGATGAAAGATCAGTATCTTTGTTTCTTTTTGTTTAGATAGTAAATGTGATTAAAGAAGAAAGATCAGCATTTTTTATCGCGTTCGGTAGTCTATTTTTATATTACGTTGATATTAATCATGTTTGTAAAATGTATTAAAAAACTGTCCAGAAACGTGATTTAATATGTTATTTTGTAGAAGTGTTTGAACAACCACCTTATTTGAAAAAGTTTGAATTTGACGTAGGATCGGAACGCATTTCAAAAATTCAAATTGAACACGAACCATCTCTTCAAATAATGATTACGCTATTCAAAACCTTAATTGCAAATTTATGCTATTCCAACATAACCTTGCATCTGAATAAGGAGGCATATTGTGGGTATATGATGTGGGTATGTCACTCTTCAAGGTTCTCAATAAAGAACTGGTATCAAACACTATGACGAATTTACGGAAAAAAAAATATGCCTTGTTTATTGTGGCTACGGTTTATTTCTATGCTTTACCTTATCTCATTGATGAATACTCTCATTCTCTATTTTTAACAAAAATATTCTCGATAAGAAATATATATGTTGAATATGACTACTTGTATTGTGCTGACAACAATTTAAAAAAATATATTAGATTTCACCTTGTTGAATTAAAGCAGATAATTTGATAATTTTTATTACTGGTTATGTATAATGATGTCATTTATTCATTACAAAATGATTACATATTAGTAATTACCGCCCTTTGTAGTGCCCTAATTGTTGATCCGGTGTGCAACAAGCTTGTAGACCACTACAACACTCTGGTCCGGGAAGAAATTGAGCCAAAATTGCAATCAATATAGCGTTAAAAATACTAAAATATCGTGACATCTTCATATTCAATAACTTTTGACAACTCCCAGTCTTAGATTTTGTTGAGGATGAAACAAGCTCTTATGTGTAAATGCTTTGCCATTTAGTATTTATAGTAACAAATAGCACAAGAAAAGATGACAGCACCAACTTCAACGGAAAAAGTTTTTGTAACATACTTAATTTATTATGTTATATTTAACTGAAGGTATTACTTTTAAAAGAGAAATTAATATCTCAAAAACATATAAGGTAATAAATGAAGTATGTGATAGTAAATCTTACTGTCCCTAAGTGTTAGTAACAAGCAAATACGTATGTGTATGGTAAATGTCATCAATAATCTTTATAAAATTTTAAGCTGGATTAAAGAGAATTTGAAATTAAATTATTATAATGTGACCTTCTTCATCTGGAAGTAGTAATTTAAGATTAATTGAATAAATTAAAAATAAATTAATATTAGTTGTTGACCAAATTTAATATGTATATTTTTTTAAAAAGTTTCATATCAAAAGTAAAATGAAGTGTATTATAACTGGTGTATAAATAATTTCGTTATACATTATGATTATGAAGTGATTAATTAATTACTTTTAAATGTATGTGACAATATTAAACGTGCATTAGAATTATTGAGTGATAAGGAATACTGAAGGATAAATAAATATTAAATAAGTGACAAGGAAAAAAAGAAAGAATGAGTAATTTACACCTTATTCGTTCAACAATTGGAGTTTTGAATTCTTAAAATAAATTATTTGACCATAGTAAATTCCTTATATAATGTTGGGAACCATCCTGTAGAAGTGCACAGGGATCGTCGTAGATGAACTATTGAAGAAGATTTTTTGGACACTGCATTTGAAAAAAGGTCAACTGGTTGTTCGGAGGTCGAGATATGCTCAGGCCAAATTAGTTTGAAGACGACTCACTCTCGGATGATATGACAATTAATTTCGATTTGTTTGGTTCTCTCATATGGTTCTCTCATAAAATATATGATTATGGACTATGTGGTTATCACAGAAGAGAGGAATAGGAAGAGAAGTTTCAATGCCCATGTCATGTAAGAGTTGAACTAACCAGAAGACTTCACAACAGTAGTGAGTCATTGTCATATAGTCAGACTCAGCCAAAGATTTTGAAACGGTTTGTTGTTTTTTTATTTTTCAAGAGATCAAAAAAGAACCAAGAATAATGTTGTAGCTTGTTACACTGCGTCTGGAGAGGGGACACGCAGCCCAGTTCGCATCACAGAAGGAGCTAAGTTGTAGAGAACAGTCGAAGCTGAAAAATAATCACCATCCCGAAGCCACTTTTAAATAATGCAGGAGCGGCTTTTAAATAATGCAAAACATGATGCATAGCTTGTAAATGATTCTGAGTTGGTGCACTAATGAACTGACTGAGTACATGGACAAAATAAGCCAAATCAGGTCTTGTGATCATCAAATAGATAAGCTTAATTTCCATCCACACATTGATAGTGTTTTGGGTTAGCCAATAATGAAGCTTTGGACATATAGCTATTGATGTTTGGTCTCTATGGGTGTGTAGCATATGGTTTGCAATCAGTAAGAAGATCCACAATATATATTTGCGTTAATTCAGAAAAATATCAGTAGAACAACAAGCTAAATCGATACCAAAAAAATATTTGACATATACAAGATCTCTTATCTTAAACTGAGAGTCAAGGAAGATCTTTACCTCTAAAATAAGAGAGGCAGAAGTTCCAGTTATGATACCATCTATGATCAACGTACAAAGGAAGTAGTATAAGATCACCATTCTTGCGAAAGATGAATAACGAAGAATCATTTAGCCTGGACATAAAGTCAAATTGTAACAAAAAAGTGTTGAATTGGGGGAAACACTGTCTCGAAGCCTACTTAAGGCCATAACGACTTTGAATTAACCGGCAGACCTTTTCTGTCCTCTTCACCTCAATGTAAAAAGCCTGGTGGGAACTTCATGTAAACATCCTCATCAAGAAAACCGTGTAGAAATGCATTATTGATGTCGAGTTAAACTAAGGCCATTGCTTGGCTACCGCAATGCTAACATGGTTCGGGCAGTGGTCATTTTAATGACTAGTGCAAATGTATCGTGGTAATTAATGCCTTGAGTTTGTGTGTAACTTTTTGCAATAAGTCATGCCTTGTGACGTTTGATGCTGCCGTCTTATTTATAATTGAGCTTAAAAACCTATTTACATCTCACTACATGTTTACCAAGATCAACTAATTCTCAAGTGTTATTCAACTCAAGCGCTTTGATTTTTTGCTGCATGGCGTGCACCCATTTAGATTATTTAGCTGCTTCATTGTATGAAGTTGGTTCCTTTGTTTTGGATACTTGTAGTAGAAATTGTTACGATTAGAAGCGCACTTTTCATTGGAAACCACTTTAGCAAGTGAACGAGATGATGACTGTAAGCCACAAACGTAATCTTTTTTCCATATTATTGTTTGTTCTCTGACCCTCTGAGATCTTCTTAAAGGCTAGCTGTATTAAGCATCAATGCCCAAGTCCTTGGGCTAAAGATAAGTCCAAAATTGAACACAAAAGAGGAGCCCAAAATGAAGAGAAGAGGAGAAGGAAGAGGAGTTCTCTAGAACTCTTTGGATCCTCCTACATGAAGTAGATTTTTCTAGAGTCCTTATTTCTAGCCATTGGATGAATCTCATCCTAGCCATCCATTTCCCTTTGTAACAAGTATAAATACCCCCTCATGTAGTCATTTGTAATCATTCAAGAAATAAAGAGTGAGATTCCTAGCAAGGTGTGAGTTTCCTACAAAGTTTCTCTCCACTTTCATCCATCTATTCCCAACAATTTGGTATCAAGAGCTAGGCGATTCGGAGGCCGGTGAAGGAGCGTAGGAGCATCTCCAAAGAAGGTAGCAAGTAACTTGCTATAAGGTACGCTCTTTTCTTTAAACTTGCAATGGCGGATATTAGTGTTTCAGTTGGGACAATGGAGAAACTAAATGAGTATAACTATCGAGAATGGAAGTCTTGCATGAGGTCCTATTTGAGAGGACAAGACTTGTGGGAGATAGTAGCCGGTAGTGAGACCTCACCACCTTCGAAGGATGATAAGGCATATAGGTCATGGGACATCAAAGCTGGTAAGGCCTTATATGCCCTCAAGATAAGTATTGATAAGAGTTTGCTTGTAAGAATTGAAGATGTGGAAACACCGAAGGAAGCATGGGATATCTTGGCGTCACTCTTCTCAAAGAAGAATCCCGCTAGACTCCAACTACTAGAGAGGGAGTTAATGAACACCACTCAAGGTACGCTCTCTATTAGTGAATATTTTTTCAAGATAAAGAATCTGTGCCGTGAAATAGAACAGTTGGATGATGAAGCCAAACTTGGAGATGATCGGAAAAGAAGAATTATCATAAATGGATTAAGACCTGAATATAATAGCTTCATAGCGGCACTTCAAGGATGGCCTAAACAACCATCATTAGTAGAGCTAGAGAATCTTCTGGCAAATCAAGAAGCTTTGGCACAACAAATGGCAAAACTCACGATCAAGACGGAGAGTAAGGAGGAGACACAAGCAGAAGAAGCACTCTACAGTGCTAGAAGACCAAGTCAGAGATTTGACAAAGACAAGTACAAAAGAGAGGTAAAGAAGGTAAGAACATTCATCGTCAACATGAATCTGATAGTGAAGAAGAAGACTCATATAAAGAAGATTATCATGAAGTACTAAGTAAGCGACGTGAAAGAGGAGAATGTTTCAATTGTGGTCGCAAAGGACACTTTGCTAGAGATTGCCGATTTGGAAGCAAGGTACAAGGAAACTTTACAAAGATGGAGCAGAGATGTGATGATAGTGAAGATGAGTGGGATTTTGAGGCAACATTTGCTGAAGTTAAGGACTACGAAGATGTATCTGAAGAGGAGGAGTGGGATCTTTCAGATGATAGCAATGATGATCTATGGATAGAAGACTTGGAGAGTGACGGTGATTGTGAGATAATTGCAAACTCTATCACGAGAGAGTTGGATGAGGAAATGTTTGAAGATGATGTGTCAGTTGAGTATGAGATAGAGCAAGATGGCTCTAGAGATGACATGCTGATTGACTTCGTGGAGGAACACGAAGGAAAGGAGTTGATAGTTATAAAACCGGATGTGCGAGTCTGGTTGGAGGGTTCAGGTCCCGTTAAGGGTCGAGACCATGATGGAATGGAGATCATGCGTGATGGCGTTCAGGGGAGCTACACTGGTATAGAAGAGAAGTTTGTTGGAGAGAAAATTCTGAAGCTGGGGGAGCTGAGTGAGGTTACTCAGATCAAGGAACTATCAGATGATCACTGTGGATCACAAGAGAAGATAAAGAGGACTTCGATGAAGTCAAGCGCGACGCGAAATACTGGAGAAAGGTTAAGAAGGTTCAAAAGCTCAAAAGATATGTCAAAGATAAGGCCAAGTGATTACGAGTTGTCAAATGTTCAAGAAAGGGGTAGAGGATAAGATCATTGACTACAGTGATGCTGACTATGCTGGAGACCATGACACCCGAAGATCGATTAGTGGTTACGTCTTCAGCCTTGGCTCAGGAGCTATATCATGGTATAGTAAAAGGCAACCTACGGTATCACTGTCAACTATAGAGGCTGAGTATCGAGCTGCAGCTGTGGCAGCACAAGAGAGTACCTGGCTTATGCGACTTATGGAGGATTTGAATCAGCCAGCAGACTATCCGGTAAAGATGCATTGTGATAATCAGTCAGCCATTCGACTTGCGGAGAATCCAATGTTCCATGCTCGTACGAAGCATGTGGAAGTGCACTATCACTTCATCAGAGAAAAGGTTCTACTAGGCGAAATTGAAATGAAGTTGATCGGGACGGAGGAGCAGATCGCAGACATCTTCACAAAGAGTTTAAGTACTTCCAAATTTGAGAAATTTCGCGAGCAGCTTGGAATGATAAGGCGGTCACGACGGACTTGGCATTGAGGGGGAGTATTAAGCATCAATGCCCAAGTCCTTGGGCTAAAGATAAGTCCAAAATTGAACACAAAAGAGGAGCCCAAAATGAAGAGAAGAGGAGAAGGAAGAGGAGTTCTCTAGAACTCTTTGGATCCTCCTACATGAAGTAGATTTTTCTAGAGTCCTTATTTCTAGCCATTGGATGAATTTCATCCTAGCCATCCATTTCTCTTTGTAACAAGTATAAATACCCCCTCATGTAGTCATTTGTAATCATCCAAGAAATAAAGAGTGAGATTCCTAGCAAGGTGTGAGTTTCCTACAAAGTTTCTCTCCACTTTCATCCATCTATTCCCAACAAGCTGGACACTTTCAACTGAAGCTTCGGGTTCACTGGCAACAAGTCGTGCACTTGGTAAAGAAGGTGTCTCTGTGGTATATATGTTCAAAAGGCATGCCATGCATTGATGGATCTTTAATTTGTGGAGAATTATCCCGAGAGATTGGTATGATAGGCAGTGCTAGCACATAGAAAGATTCAGCCTCATTATGAGAGACTTTTGCTTAATTGTATGAAAATTTGTCCTCATAAAACACAAGATGCCATCAAACCATCACCTTTAGCACAATAATTCGCTGATGAAGAACTTGTAGGTACGTTCTCAATGGATTCACTCACATTAGTTAACATGTCGTTGGCTGCTGATCTTCCAACTGAGCCATGATTTCCTCTACCTCACTGTCTGTTTCCTTAATTGGCTGGGTAACCAATTATTTTATAACAATTCTCCTTGAAATGACAACTCAGGCCACAATAATGGCTACAAGTCAAATTCTTTTTATTTACCTCTGCCCCTGCCTCCATTGTTATCATCTTTAGCACCTCCATTATTTCTGGCTCTACCATTTGTAACCTTGATTGTTACCAGCAGAGAAGGATGAGACTTCCACCATATTTTCATTGTTATCAGTCAACTTTCCTTGTAATTCATCCGGAGCAACCATGTTGTATGCATCATCAAGATTAGGAAATTTCGTCATGACCAAATTATGAGTTTGAATTTAACTATGCCTCTCACTCAGCCCCATCCAAAATAATATAATATGTTCTTTCATTTGTTAATCAACATCTTCATCCAAAAGGGCATCCAACTCGTCCCAAAGATTGATGAGTTTTTCCAAGAATTATGATACATCTTGTGTCAATGTATATATCTCCTTTCTTAGAGAAAATGTTAGTGCTTTATGTGAAGTTGTATATCTTTTGTTCAGCGTTTTCCAGGTAGTGAATGCGTCCTTGGTATGAAGAATTACTCCAACAATTCCTTTGGTCACCAATGAAATTAGTCATGTCATGATTATATTGTTACACCGCTGTCACCTCACTAGTCCCACCCGATTCGCATTACCTGGTTTTGAAAATTCCTTGCGCACAAAATCAAGTTTTCACTTACCACTGAGTGCGAGCTCCATCAATTTCTCACCAAAAAAAAAAATTTAATTCCAATCAAAACATTTGTAACCAGCGTCATATTAGTAGTTTTGTTAGAGCTAATATAGAGAGGATCATCAAGATGAACATTTGATGTCGCGTTTGTAGAATCTGGCCTCATTCCAATTAAGGGTCGTTAGGCATTTCAATATAGGTCGTAATCGAACAAATCAAAATCTCAGAGAGCAAGAAGGTGTTACCAGAACTGTTCTTATGCCGTTGCCGGCTCTAATACCATGTAAAAATGCATTGTACGCCGGAGTAGCTATATATGGCTCTTGCCAGAAACTGGAGATTCGCTCAAGAGAAAAATCAAAGCTTTGCTTTTCTTATTTTTTGAGAAACAATTTGTACAAAAAACTTAAGACAATTTTTGAAAAGTACACACGCCTCTCATAACTTAACAAACTTAACTTCGACCCCTTGAACCAAATCGACAGATCATGCTAAGTCAAATACATCTGAATAACTTAATCAAATCACAGCCGTTTAATGAAAAATCCTAAGGTTGTGTTTGGTTTAGAAAAATTTTTGAAAAAAATAAAATGAGAAGAAAAATGAAATCTTCATGAACTCCATTTGATTTTTCTTTATTTGATTTGAAATAATGGAAAAATAGAATGTAAGTTAAAAAACTCTATTTAATTTATCTTAATTTTTCTTTTAATTTTCCATCCAATTTTATTTCTCACAAAATTTCAAACAGAACCGTTTACTATATTTCAAATCATATATAAATTTAATTACGCATATACTATAAATTAATAGCTTTGTATTATTATTTATATTATAAACCTCCTATTTAGTAAATAAAGTAATATATAAATATCATGAAAAATGTATATCTATTATTTGATTTTCTAAAATTAATGATTTGGAGCCCAATTTACACATGGCGCCAAATTGAAGAGCACTGCACGTAATTCAAGTCCAGGTTCTATCATAAATTGGCAAGGTACCATTTGGTGGAGTCTTGCTATTGTTAATTGAGAATATCATCTGACAATTTTTTTTTATCAAATCAAGAATCTCTCTCATTTCAAGTATCATACTTGCTCTGCCTTATCCGATTTTTTTTTAATATCAAATTATTATACTAATACATCTAACCAGTAGAAAATTTAAATTCAAAGATTGACAGTGGACAACAGAAACAGAGACCAGGGACTTTTTATTGATAATATGTAATAAATTTCAGATGGGTAAAGGGCATTTCGATCACATTTGTCAATGGAAGTTGAGCATCTTCGACGAATGGCCTGTTATCCAACCAGCCTTGGCGCTGGTAGTTTTCTATGAGCGTTTAGCCTATCCTTTCTGCAATCGAAAAATGAAGCCATCAAGATTTTCATCACAAGCTGAAGCGAGAGGTCGACGATTCGAGAGCAAAACGGGCCTTACCGCACACTGATGAACGTCCTCCTCGCCGCATAGTAGTTTGCCGTTCACCATATCCAGCGCCTGGAACGCTCCTCCGCCATCGCTTCTCTGCATTAAACAGATGAGAGTTTGAAGAGGGATTTTTTTAGGAGAAAAGTGAGTGAGATTTTTGAGGTGATTGATGATAATTTGCACCTCGAAGTAATCGACTGCAATGAAGTTAGCCCATCGGTCGCCTGCCGCCACATAGCACGTCCCCAGCGCGTCCAAAAGCTCCTTCGAGTTATGCTTGCATGAAACTCGCTTCACTGGAATTGTTGGGAAGTGATTGATCAAGACCAGCGATTTCGTCTTGTCAGCCAGCTGCGCAGACTCTTTCGCTCGTTTGGGGCAATTTCCGTGATGCAATCCGCCGTCCCCGACTGACAGGTACCAAATAAATCAACACATAATCAAAATCCATCTTTACCGGGAAATGTAAATACTCACACTGATTTTCGACCATGAAGTTCCATTGATAAGCAATCCCTTCGCTCTGCTCCTTAGATTCGATCGATGTGAACACGATCAGTCTGTGATTCGCGGCAATCATGTCTTTCACCAGCGGCCAGTCTCCGCCTTGCCTGGGCATTTTCGACAGCGGAAACCAGTACTTCATCAGACCAGTTGCTTTGAAAACGTTGGTTAGGCCGTTTGGGGAAGTCACGTAATCTTCCAGGATTAAAGTCACAATTGCGGAGGGATTTGCAGATAGAAATGCCTCGACTTCTGCCAAAGTGTCCCGTGCAGGCTCCTACAAAAATGAACAGCTCAGAACCAGCAAATGAATCACAAACCAGCTTACCACTTCAGTACTTACAAAAGCCGTAAAGTTGTGACATTTTCCTTTGAAGGAATGGCACAGCCACACATCTCCTAGGAAGTCGTACGTATCGAGCATCAACGCACGGACGCCACTCTGCGCACATAAGCGTTCGAATAGTTCAGAAGAGCAAGTAAGCCACAAAATAAAAATCACGAAACACACCCAAACAACGATTGTTGAGTGTCTTACTTCCAGCTGTTCCGTTACACTCTCGTCCTGATTCGTCAACGTGAAACGAGGGCGGCCGGTGTGCGAAGATTCCCCGCTGATCGCAAACGAATTGTGGGTAGTCAAGAATGCGTACTTGTTGAACGGTAAGGAGGTACCCTGCAACAAGCATGAAATGAAATACCATGTCACTACCGGCTTGCCAAAATTCCTCTAGGCGGTGAATCCTCACACAATCCGCACGATTAGAGTTCGAATCCAGAGTAATAATAAATGTAATAAATTATTATTTTTCATGTTCAAAGAATATGAAGATACCACAAGCTTGAACGGGTCTGTGGCGGAGGACCTGACACAGTGCGATCTCGCAAACAGAACCCCGCAAGAAAAACATGTCGTCCCAGGCTCACAGTCCTGCTTACACGATCCATTCGAATCCTCATCCTGCCAGAAACAAACCAATCAAACAAAACCGCAAAGAGAAAATATTCGATAAAAACACATTCACCGGAGTTAAACATAAGCAACGAAAAAAAGGACCATGAACGTCATCATGTCGGATTCAGGAATATCACTGGATTCAGCTACAGCCGACGCAAGGGAGCTGAAGAACACGAAACACACAACTGCGCAACACCTACGGAAACAACCCATTTGGACGAAAACCACACAACCCAAGAACACAAAATAAAGTCTCCTAAGATGAATTTCAGCTCTTATAACAATTCCAGTAAAATGGCCAGTCAAATCTCCTTTCCAGGTTGCAATTGCGTGATGCCAAAAAGTTAAATTCCATCAAAAACACATGGAAAAAAAGAGAGAAGAGAATCCAAATCAAACACCATAAAGGGTATGCCAAAAAACTGATAGCGAAATTAAACTTTTGGTTTCCAAAAATGTTCCTTCATCCCTGAAAGTTCAACTCTGGGCAGTAAGCAAAAAGGTAAGAGAGTCAAACCACCTTAACTTTTGTGGTGTTTACACTCCTCGCATTTATGAAACCATCCACGCGGGCTGATCCTCGGCATCAGTCGCGATCCGTACTAAGCAGCGTTGCTGGCTCGACGTGACAATCGATTGATGACAATTGACCGAACACCCATCTCGAGTCCCAGAATTGAAATGGAACCGATTGAGAAAATCGACACGGGTCGAGTAAGTGATCATAAGAGAAGCCGACAATTAAGAACCCTAATTTTCCAGGCAGAGTGGTGCGTGGAGGCAGTACTGGCTCCCCGCACACGATTCGCTGCTAAGGTCATTACGCCGTCGTTTTACTCGGTATTTGAGAATTACGACCAAGTTTACATGGATTCGAAGCCTTTCCGAAATTCTGAACTACCACCACCACTTATCTAATTACGGTCAGAATTATCACGATTTTTAAAAAAATGAGTGATAAAAAAAATTGAAATGATTTTCTAAAATAAAATTCATTATTACATTTTAAAACTAATATTATTATAAGACTTGGATTTGTATGTGAAAATTACGCCGTTTGATTATCAAACGACGTAATTTCGCACACAAATCTAAATCTTATAATAATATTAGCTTAAGAATATAATGGTAAATTTTACTTTAGAACATCAATCCATTTTGTTTTTCATCGCACTTTTTTTGGAAATCGTAATAGTTCTGACCGCAAAAAGGTAAATGGTGATAGTTCAGGGTCTCTTTTGGGTTTTATCCCAAATTTTTATTACATATTCTATGAGACTTTGATGGAATTTTATTTTTTTTCTTCTGAATTGAGAGGATTTAAATAAATTTTAGTAATAAAAAATGAGGTTCGAACGTTGATGTTTTGAACAAATTGTAAATGAATTATGATCAATCAAAATAAATCCGAAACTGCTGTGTTTTATTAATTTAGTTTCATTATTTATGTAATTAATCTTTTCGTAATTTTCCCCTATAATAATAATCATATCTATAATTATTTATTAGTCCAACCTCTCAACCGATTAAATCATATAGCAGCCGGAGATGGTGGTAAGAATCAATTGCACCGCGAGGATTCCATACATCTTCCTACAAGCAGACCAGAATGCGGCTTGAAAGGTTGGGGTGGTCGGGAAGATGATTGTGGAAGGGTGGGCGGAGTTTGTTGAGGAGGACGAGTTGAAAGTTGGATAAACATTTATGCGAACCAATCTTTTATGACTGATAATTTGAACGGGAAATAGAGGAAGATTGAAGAATGGAGGAGAGGAGCAGAAGAAACGAGACAGGGGAAAGAGACGATTGTAAGAGAAGGATAGATATAGGGTTAAATTCTTGCATGATGATTTCATTCCCCTTCATAATACATTTATATTTGACCTTACAAATTACCGATTATACTCTTAACTATATGTTATTACCCTAAAGACCCTTTAGTAGCTAGATATTTCTCTCTTGCAACAGACATTCTGTTGTTTAGGTATGAAAGTGACATGGTGTTTCACATCTTTATATATATATGTTTTTATACCAGCTGCGTGTGAAGTAGAGTATCAAGATGGACATGACGAAGATGATGTATGTGGTGGAGGTAGATGGTGAAGAGTTGAAGATGGGTTTTGGGGTTATGTGGGTATGTCACTAAAAACATGTATCAAACACTATGACAAATTTGACGAATTTACGAAAAACAAAGGTATGCCTTGTTTATTGTGACACGGTTTATCTCAATGCATTATCTTATTATCTCATTGACGAATACTCTCATTCTCTATTCTTAATAAAAATAAATATTCTCGATAAGAAATATATGTATGTTGAAATATAACTTGTATTGCGCTGACTACAATTTAAAAAAATATATTAGAGTTGAGCTTGTTGTATTAAAGATGATTTGATAACATTTATTACTGGTTATATCTGTAGTGTTATCATTTATTCATTACAAAATGATTACATATATGTAATCACCGCCCTTTGTAGTGCCCTAATTGTTGATCAGGTGTGCAACAAGCTTGTAGACCACTGCAGCACTCTGGTCCGGGAAGAAACTGAGCCAAAATCGCGATTAGTATAATGTTAAAAATATTGAGATATCGCGGCATCTTCATCTTCAATAACTTTTGATAACTCTCTGTCTTAAATTTTGTTGAGGATGAAACTAGCTCTCATGTGTAAATGCTTTGCCCATTTAGTATTTATAGTAACAAATAGCACGAGAAAACATGACAGCACCAACTTGAACGGAAAAAGTTATTCTAACATACTTAATTTATTACGTAATATATATTTAACTGAAGTTTTTACTATTTAAAGAGAAAATAGTACCTCAAAAAACTTACAAGGTAATAAATGAAGTATGTGATAGTAAATCCGGCGTTAATAAAGATTCTTCTGGACCTTATTAAACATGAAGACTACCATTGGAATATGGTTAATTTAACTTAATAGATGTTTTTGAGCATGGCACGGTTAAAAAAAATACTTGAAATTGATACTTTAAGATTTGGAGAGATGGAAAAGAATTCGATTAAATCAGGTTACAAAACTGCAAAAACTTCACAAATTACAAAATAAGCCTCCTCCTCTGTCTCTGAAAAATCATTAGACAATTACATGCCTAGCTACATTGTTGGAGAATTATTTTGAATGTTAAAATATTTTCAAAAATTTGATTTTTCTAGTGGAAATGTGTTAATAGGACTGTTTCTACAGAAAAAACCATTAAAGCAAGAAACTTATGAGTAAATAACGTTGTCTGCCTCTCATTTATAACAGATGTACAAAATCTTTATGGCATATATGTTTTTTTTTATGTGAGGCGTCATATCGATGTGGTTTGGACCACTTCTCTCTTTCAGACTACAAGCCATGGATTACTGCAATAATTCTTTTTCAACTTTTCGAAGCTTGCAAAACATAAGATGATGTCGAGTTTTCGAGAGGACTAATTAAATGCGCATATCATGTAGAAGAACTGGCAGTCTTAATAAACTATATCGGCCCACTTCTCTTCATAGAAGACATCCTTCTTTTTTCCCTCGTTACAAATTCTCCTAACCTAACAGCACAAGACAGTGGCTTTCTGTCCACCATCAATCAACCACACCTGACTCCGCCCTCACCATCTTTTCTTATGTCTCTAAGTCATCATCAATTAACCATGATCCTAACCCAATCACTGTTCTCTTCGTCCTAGCTACTCACTTCTCACATCTTTGCCATCTTCTTGTCCATTATATCTTCTCAGAATTCATCAAAATCAAAATATTTAAAATCTCCATTTGTAGGCAAGCCTATTTTATAGACTCGGTTAACACTCCAATTTATTTCAGGCAAAACAAACAAAATAGTAAGCATGGCGCGGCACTATTCAGTCTGAGTTTAATGCGTTAACGGCTAACAATACTTGATCTCTTGTTTCTTTTCAACATGGATTGCATCTGAGTGGCTCTAAGTGAGTTTATATGATCGAGAGGAAGGCTGATGGGTCTTTCCCGCGGTATTAAAATAGTTTGGCAGTTCGTGGATATATTTATCAGCAGTATATTAGAGTATTGATTTCGATGAAACTTTCAGTTTAGTGGTAAAACTTACTACAAATCAAGTGATACTTCTCTCTAGCCCCTTACTGTGGTGGATAATGCATCAACTCGATGTAAATAATGCATTTCATCATATTTTTTTTTAAAAAGAACGACTACATAAAGCAACCGTACGAATGCATCTCGATTATTTGATGAATAATTGTGGCATAGAGTTGTTGTGGCACAAATAATGCATCAATTCTCATACTGATATATCTTTGTTCACTTTAAGACGCCCTACTGTTTTAAGATATTTGTCTCGGTGTATGTGGCTGATATTGTGACTGGGAACTCTGTTGTAATGTGGCGAAACCCGCATCGCCTAGGAGGGGGTTCTATGCTCCCTCCAAAACCATATATAAGGAGGCCCCCTCCTTCATTCCAAAACACACCAATCCTAAGCTACTATCTCCTAGTAAGCTAAAAGATATTCTTCCCCCTCTTTGTAATATTTCTTGAGTTAAATATAAATTTTGTGTAGGTGTCCGGTGACGTAAGCCCCACTGGCTTACCTCGTTAAATTTCGTGTTCTTACTTTTATTATTGTTTTAGTAGCTTCTTTTTGCTAGTATAATTTTAGTGGTTATTGTGCTTTTAATTGCATAGGAATATCCCTTCTAGGAATATCTGGGGATATTCTGAAGGGTGATTCTGTCTAGGAGATTGGGTGTTCTGAAGTAGACTGTTGTGTCTCACCAATCTTTCTTGGGAATCATTCGTTGCAATTAGCGGTTCAATAATTTACTTGTTATATTACACGCTTCCGCACAACAATTGGTATCAGAAGCCAAGGTTCTCGTATGCTCTGTGGTTGCGGCGAAAGCTGATCTTCCACATCAGAAAAGATCCTTCGAGCTGTTTCAGTTGTGATTGTTGAAAGCTACTAAATTGATGGCTGAGAAGACAACTATCATGTCAAGACCGCTGATGACAAACGTGAAGTTTTCGGTGGAAGTATTTGATGGTTTGGGTCATTTCGGCATGTGACAGGCGGACATTCTACACGCACTGTTCCAGCAGGGTCTAGACCTCGCTATTGAAAAGGAAAAACCAGTTGATGTGGGGGAAAAAGATTGGAAGACGCTAAATCGATTGGCGTGTGGTACAATTCGATCTTGTTTGTCAAAGGAGATGAGGTATAGCTTTGCAGAGGAGACTTCGGCAAATACATTATGGACGGGCTTGGAGGAGAATTTCGTAAGGAAGAGCATGCAGAACAAGCTGTATATGAAGAAACGCTTGTTTCGCTTCATGTATGTTCCTGGTACCACACTAAATGCTCACATTACAAATTTCAAGCAGTTGATTTCAGATCTGCTGAGTTTGGATGTGACATTTGAAGATGAAGATTTGGCGTTGATGCTATTGGGATCTCTTCCTGGGGAGTATGAGTTTTTTGAAACAACTCTACTCCATGGGAAAACCGACTTGTCACTAAAGGAAGTCTGTTCGGCCTTATACAGCTATGAGCTCGGGCGGAAAGGCAAGAAGAGTGACAAAGAAAATACCGAAGCTTTGGTGGTGACCAAGGGACGGTCACAAAAGACGGACAAAGGTTCGAAAGGGAGATGCAAATCAAAAGGGAGGCCAGCTAAAGACGAATGTGCCTTTTGTCGAGAAAAATGACACTGAAAGAAGGACTGCCCAAGTTGAAGGGAAATGCCAACAAGGGGAAGGCTGTAGCAAATTCCAATGTAGCTGAGTGAGATGATCAAGACTCAGACTACTCTTTGGTTGCAGCCGCCATAACAATACAATCCAATGCATGGCTTCTAGATTCAGGATGCAGCCACCACATGACTCCTAATAGAGATTTGTTCTATGAGCTGGTAGAGCAACAAGGAGATGTTGTCCACACAGCAGATGATAACCCTATGGAAACATGGGGAGTTGGTACAGTTCGATTGCAAAATCGTGACGGATCAGAAAGGATCCTAACAGATGTTTGATATGTACCAACATTAAAGAAGAATCTCATTTCTGTGGGAGTGCTGGAGGCGGTTGGATACAAGCGGTCAGCAGAGAATGGTTTGCTGAAGATAACCTCTGAATCACTTGTTATCATGAAAGGAGTCCAGAAGAGGAATGATTTATAGTATTATGATGGTAGTACAATTATTGGAGTAGCAGTAGCAGCTTCCAGTGATGATCGGGAGGTAAACTCATATAAGTTGTGGCATCCCGGTGAAAAGTCTTTGAAGAAACTGGCAGACCAAGGACTTCTGGAGAGAGTTAAGGCTTGCAAACTAGAGTTCTGCGAGCACTGTGTAAAGGGGAAGCAGAAGAGGATCAAGTTTGACACGGCAGTTCATAATACTAAAGGGATTTTGGACTATGTGCACACCGATGTTTGGGGACCTTTCAAGACGGCATCATTGGGAGGCAAACACTACTTTGTGACCTTCATTAATGACTTATCAAGAAAATTGTGGGTGTATTTGATGAAGTCAAAGGACGAAGTGCTGAATGTCTTCACTAATTGGAAGAAGAAGTTGAAGACTCAAACGGGAAAGAAGATCAAATGCCTTCGACCAGACAACGGTGGAGAGTACAAAAGTGATCCATTCAAGGAATTTTATACTAAAGAAGGCATTATTCGGCACTTCACAGTATGCGAAACACAACAACAGAATGGGGTGGCAGAGCGCATGAATCGAACACTGGTAGAGAAAGTTCGGTGTACGTTGTCCAATGCTGGTTTGGGCAAATAGTTTTGGGCTGAGGCGGTAGCATATGCATGTCATCTCATCAATCGTCTACCATCAACGACTATTGGAGGGAAGACGCCGTTGGAGAAATGGTTTGGAAAACTGGCTACTGATTATGATTCCTTACATATATTTGGTTCCACTGTCTATTACCATGTAAGGGAATCAAAGCTTGATCCGAGCGCAAAGAAGGCACTCTTTATGGGGATGACCTCTGGAGTCAAAGGATATCGCCTTTGGTGCCTTGAAACCAAGAAGATAATCTTTAGCCGAGACGTAACCTTTGATGAATCTACCATGTTGACAAAGGTTCACGTGCAAAGAAAGGAGAATACTCCAAAGCAGGTGGAGTTTGATCCAAGTATTGTCGTACCAGTAAGTGAAAAGACCCCTATGGTAGATGAGGAGTCTATTGAAGGAGAGGTTCAAATTAAAAAACCTCAACAGCAACTTGAGTCAATTGCAACTCGGAGGCCAAAACGCACAAGAAGAGTACCTGCTCATTATGCTAATACAGTAGCTGAAGCTTCTATAGTAGAAATCCATGAAGTTCGTATCACCTATCAAGAAGCTGTCCAAAATTCAGAAGTGCAAAATGGAGGATTGTCATGGAAGAATAAATGAAGTCCCTTGACAAGAACAAGACATGGAGACTGTCTAGTTTACCAAAAGGAAAGAAGGCGATTGAATGCAAATGGGTCTATGCGAAGAAGGAAGAATTTCCTAACAAGTCCGATCTCCGGTACAAAGCAAGGTTGGTGGCTAAAGGCTACGCTCAGAAGAAGGGAGTTGACTATAATGAAGTGTTTTCTCCAGTCGTAAAACACTCCTCCATCAGAATATTGTTGGCTTTGGTAGCACAGTTGGATATGGAACTAGTTCAAATGGGTGTGAAGACAGTATTTTTACATGGGGACTTGAAAAAGGAGATTTACATGACTCAACCGGAAGGATTAAAAGTTGCTGGTAAAGAAAATCTTGTTTGTAGACTTGAGAAATTGTTATATGGTCTAAAGCAGTCACTAAGGCAGTGGTATAAGCGATTCGACAAGTTCATGATGGGGCAAAAGTACGCAAGAAGCAAATATGATGATTGTGTGTATTTCCGCAAGCTGCAAGACGGGTTCTATATATATCTTCTTCTATACGTCGATGATATGTTGATTGCTTCGGAGAGCCAGAACGAGATTGAAACATTAAAGTTTCATTTGAGTAAGGAGTTTGAGATGAAGGACCTGGGAGAAGCCAAGAAGATTCTTGGAATGGAGATAAGCAGAGATAGGAACTCGGGGAGGCTTTGTTTGACTCAGAAGGATTATCTGAGTAAGGTACTACAGAGGTTTGGCATGAATGAACAAACCAAACCTGTTAGTACACCACTTTCTCCTCATTTCAAACTCAGTACAGTTTCATCTCCAGTTTGATGATGCAGAGCGGGAGTACATGGCGAAAGTACCATATGCTAGTGCAGTTGACAACTTAATGTACGCAATGGTGTAAACAAGACCCGACATTTCACATGCTGTTGGAGTAATAAGCAGGTACATGCATAATTCGAGCAAGGATCATTGGCGAGCTGTGAAATGGATTCTACGGTATGTTATGGGCACCGTAGATGTTGGATTAGTATTTCAGCAGAATAAGAAGGATGGTCCGAATGTAGTTGGATATTGTGATTCCGACTATGCTGGAGATAATGATACACGACGATCAACTACTGGGTATGTGTTTACACTTGCAAAGACACCGGTGAGTTGGAGGTCTACCTTACAGTCGACAGTTGCTTTGTCTACAACAGAGGCAGAGTATATGTCAGTCACAAAAGCTGTTAAGGAAGCCATTTGGCTTCAAGGATTGCTTGATGAATTGGGGATCAACCAGAGGTCGATAAAAGTGCATTGTGATAGTCAGAGTTCTATCCATTTGGCAAAGAACCAAGTTTATCATGTAAGGACGATGCATATTGACGTCATATATCATTTTATCCGAGAGATCTTAGAAGGTGGTTCAATATTACTTCAAAAGATCCTGACCAAAGAGAATCCTGCTGATATGATGACAAAGATTGTGTCAACTATCAAGTTTGAAAATTGTTTAAACTTGATAAGAGTTGTGCACACTTTGTAAGCTAGCGCTTGAAGGCACCACCAAAGGATTGAATCGGGGAGAAAGTATGAAGTTTTGGATGATTTCGCCAAGGTGGAGATTGTTGTAATGTGGCGAAACCCACATCGCCTAGGAAGGGGGTTCTATGCTCCCTCCAAAACCATTTATAAGGAGGCCCCCTCATTTTCATTCCAAAACACATCAATCTTAAGCTACTATCTCCAAGTAGGCTAAAGGATATTCTTCTCCCTCTTTGTAATATTTACTGAGTTAAATATAAATTTTGTGTTGGTGTCCGATGACGTAGGCCCCACTTGCTGAACCTCGTTAAATTTGGTGTTTTTACTTTTATTATTGTTTTAGTAGATTCTTTTTGGTAGTATAATTTTAGTGGTTATTGTGCTTTTAATTGCATAGGAATATCCTATCTAGAAATACATGGGAATATTCTGAAGGGTAATTCTGTCTAGGAGATTGAATATTCTGAAGTAGACCGTTGTGTCTCCCCAATCTTTCCTGGGAATCATTCATTGCAATTAGTGGTTCAATAATTTACTTGTTATATTACACGCTTCCACACAACAAACTCCACTCAGATAGTATCTATCTAAATTCGACGTTTTAGGTTATAATTTTCTATTGAGGAATTGGACATGCAACACTTCTTTCTTTGTATTAAGGCTCAAGTAAATTCTGCACATTCACATCTTTCTCAGCATCCGTATATTACATGATATTCTTAAACGGGTTCGATGGTAAAATGTAAACCTCTACAATCACACACAGGTGCGAAAATTATCTTACAAAAACAGGTCCATCATTTTCTGATGCTACATAGTGTAGATAAATTATGAGGCCTTTATAATATCTCACACTCACACGTCCGGATATAACATTTGATATTAAGAAAATGTATCAATTCAAGCATTCGTCCGTTACTGATCATTAGAGTGTTTTGAAACACATCTTCTGTAATCCGAAGTCTACTATTTCTAATGAACTTCTGCTCACTCGCTCATCAAATAAACATTTTAAATATTTTTGGACAGGAACTAGGCCGGCTGTCTGGAAGATCGGCGGCCAACTAGTGCCTTTGTCATATATTTAAGCAAAAATCTTATCTTTTAGTGTTTTAAGAAGCAAAAATCTCTTTCTTGCTTATTGTTGCTCGCTCTTCTTTCGAGAGTCATCGAATACAAAGCTCTTGCTAAATGTACCTGATCAATGTATTTGATTTCATTGTGCTGATGGGTTATCAAACTTGAAAATTCTACTTCACAACTCTTATTCTCTGGTTTGAATATATTGGGGCACAATAATTATAAGCAAATCCTTGTGTTCCATGTTCTGTTAAAGCATATTAAAATTGATTAACATTTTTTTTTTCGTGAATTGGTTTCTAAAAACTATCAGTACAGATTTTATGCTCTTGCGATCAACTGGTGGTAGACCCTCTTAATAATTAATATGCCATTGCCCGCGTCACTGTTTGAATTATTTTGAGACAAGTTTCAAGTGTCTTAATATCGCTCTTCAACTCGCGGGATGAAATTTCAAATGAAGTTTCATGAATTTTGACATGAGAATATACGAAAAGATAGTAAATAAAGTTTCATGAATGAAGACATGTGAATCAAAAAGGAGTTTCTCTCATGAATCTAGACATGGGATATGACAAGATTTCTCCCCAAAAGTCACACATTATTATCTTCCTATTGTTACCATAATTCATTGTATGTATGAGTCCCAAAATAGAAAGATCAAATGAATGATAATCTTCTCTCCAATTTTTTGGTACTTGTTAGGGATTTCAGCTAGTGGAAATCTCAATTTTGAATAGCGTGGAAATGATCTCCGCCTCGATTAGAACGTGCGGATTTGAAATATGAGAAATATATATGTGAACTGAGCACGAAATAATATCACACAAGAGACAAACAATTTATGTAAAACTCATTTCCACATATCAGGAAGAAAAAAGCTATAGAAGAATAAATTTTAATTACACAATAAAATCGTATAAGACTTTTACATCTCCATTACACAATCTATACTACCCTCGCACAATCTCTAATTTGAGTATGCAAACTCACATTAAAACTGTTACACACCCTCACTTGTAAAAAAACTAACGCAAAAATGTAAGAACAATATTTCTCACTCGATATAGTAAATTAGAGAGATTATGAGATGATGTTACTCTTTTGCTTTGGCTGATATCTTTTATAAAAAAAATGAAGGAAGACTTGATCGTTAGGAGAGAGTCACCAACTCCATTTCTTATCTTCAGAATTCTAAGTGTCAAATTTGATGGATTTGATCCTCATGTGCCACACTTTACAGCCATGACTGCCTTTTTTTTGAAGTAGGAAGCAAAAATGTATTCATCTTATATATATATATATATATATATATTTTTTTTTTTGTTGACATTATAAAAGAAGAATGTAGCATGGAGAGAAGAATATTGGTAAGACTTAAATTACTGGCATCTCTATGCTTGCCTATCTACTCGCTCAAAATTGAAACATGCTCCCGGAGGAAGTCGAATCTTACTCCGCAGCGTCCGGTGTAGCTTCCGTTCATCAGCTCGTTCAATAAACTCAAATGCCTTTATGTGGATGGTCTCGACCCTTGGGCAGAGTAGTATCATTGTTTCAATGAATTCAAACTCCAAGTCAGACCTTATTAGGTTCTCGAACGAGAGCGTTGATATTGTCCTCAATGGGCACTGAAGCCTTAGTTGTTGATCAAGGTACATAAAAGCTGCAGCGGGATTTACGTCATCCTGATCAATTTGTGACAAATCAAGAGTGCACTGATTTAGTATTGTACACAACAAAAGGAGATCACAGCAAATAATAAATTCAAAGATAACATATAACTCAGCCATCGCTTTAGATGTAACTTTTTTATAAATAAATATAAAAGCAACGTTAACTCACCTGGATTCCAAGTGACCGAAGATTTGGAGCGCTTCTTATGAGGCAAATGCTACTGATAGCATTTCATCCGAAGCAATGTCGAGTAAATGTAGTTCCAGATCAACCAAGCGAGTCAACCGAATCGCTGGAAAGACTGGAACAGCCCCATAAGCAAGAGACTTCAAAGTCAAGGACAAACAAAGAAGATAAGTCAACATGCAAATTTGTATGCACTTTAAATAATCAAGTGTCCAATTGGTAGTAATTATTATTAAGTACACGAATAAGAAACTTACAGTGATGGCAAGGTCATTCAAAGAGAGTTCCTGAACTTGAGGAATGAGGTTGGCCAAATGCTCCAGCCTGCAGCTCCTCCATTGAAGTCCAGTAAATTGCAAATCGAGTACAAGGGGAAATTGCAACTCGGTTTCAAAAGCGGCGTGGGTCAAGTTTGGGAAACCGCTAAGACGTAA
Organism: Kalanchoe fedtschenkoi; assembly: GCA_002312845.1. NCBI lineage: Eukaryota > Viridiplantae > Streptophyta > Magnoliopsida > Saxifragales > Crassulaceae > Kalanchoe > Kalanchoe fedtschenkoi. The sequence continues at coordinate 262,144 of NQLW01000017.1, read as the reverse complement.
TGGCCTTCTACACCCCTCCTTACACTGGTAGTAAACAGACTCCAGGTTCTCTGGGGCAGCATGATGGAACTCGACAAGGTTGCCATCCACCCAGAACTCCAAGTCTAATTGCTGAAGCTGAGGTGAATGGGAGATCATAGAGTTGAGAACATAATCATCCACGGCGATGTCTGCCAGCCTTAAGCAAGTAAGAACAGGAAACCCATTGAAATGCGGCGCACTGCCTAGTTGGCAGCCTTCTAGCTCCAGTTTCACAAGCCTTGAGCAGCTGCACACCACAGACGGTAATTCCAGATGCAAGCCTCTGAAAACATTCACTTTGAGTTACTGCTTCAAGTGCTGACTCCGCTCAGATGACAATTCTGCATTTCAGAAAAGAGGGGCTCTTCATTGGTTTTAGTTTGCTGATAGTTTTCTTGAGCCTCCTGAAACCAATCAAACATCACCAAATCAAAATCTCTCTAATATAACCTTGACTGCTAAAAACTCAAGCACCAACATTCAAAAGAACAATAAGTAAATCAAGAAAGTTTAATTCGATATTTTAAGCTAATTTGGCTATTTCATTTTTCATCATAAAAATATGTGCACATAAGTCAATTACATAAATTATGAATCCAAAAATATATTAAACAACCTAGTATTTACAAAAATCTTTGGAGTCTCAACAACTGTTTCATTATATTGTTGAAGAATAATAAGATTGCATTTGTGGTTTGGACTAGACTATATGGCTTTTTGTGAATTAGGGGACTTCTGGTAATTAATTAGACGACAAACTGTTTGAAAATACTAGCAATAGCTGGATTAGATTAACGAAATTAATTAAAAGTTTAAGATGTACTTACAATGTGAATTTTGATAATTTATTGATTCGATGTAAAGTATAAATTGGAATTTTCAGAACACCATTTCTATCATCATCGCCGTCACCACATTCTATAAAAAGGAGTTTCGATCCTAAGCAACTTGTCTCATGTTCTTCTCCATCAAGTCTGATAATTGCAGACAAAAAAAAACAGTCATCAACAGTACACTTAAGCAAAGAGAAGAAAACATACAAAATGAATTATAAATAAAGTTTACCTGGTTTCACAATATGTGAATCCACTTTTTATCAGTGACTATTTCAAAAAATAGAAGATTGGCCTCCTGCACTAGAGATCTAGCGGAAGGTGAAACTTAAAGAAAAGTGCCACAACTCTGAAATTAGGGATGAAAAATGATGAATGTGGACACTAAGTCTAGCACGGAGATTGAAATATCGAAACAGTGAAACGTTATATGGAAGAAGCATGGGCAAAGATAAGTGAAGAAAATAAGAGAACATTTGAGAGATTTTATAGAGGGATGAATTCTCTCGAAGCATTGAAGATGTGAACAAAATAAAAAAATACCATATATGTGACAAATTACATCCACAAAATTTAAATAACGCGTAAGATGTGATGAATGGGAAATATAAAAGATAAAGATATAATTCGAACTCTCTCGAAGCATCGAATAAATACATTACATAAGACCTTAAAAAAATTTCTCTCGATAATCAAATATATGAGCAAAAATAAATACAGGACATAGGTAAACAAACCACATCCACAGATCTACTAAAAAAAGCTTGAAAGATGTAACAAAAATATAAAATGAGTAAAATATTAAAATAAAAATCATAGAAGCGAATACAAATAAAATGCGAGATTTTATGAAATAATCAAAAAATAAAATAAAAATAATAATTATATATAAATATATTGATTATATTTAAAATATTATTTATTCGGTTAATTGAGTATTTAATGATAATCGAATTAACCGGTTCATCGGTTGACCGCCTACTTCATTTTAAAAAAAAAAGATGATTTAAAAATGGAGAGAAATATTGAAAAAGAGATCGTAGGAAATCCATACATTTCTAAAAGTGCTGACTCTTTTGATTCTTGGATAATTTTAAGTGAGGCTACACATGGAGTACTTGTACTAACTATAAAGAAAATGGTCTTTTGATTCTTAAGTTTCATTAGATAATATTTTAATTTATTTTCAGAATCAACATATAACGGAGACGGTCTCCTCCATATTTATTAACTATTACCTGTAGCGTATTGGCCCGGAAAATTATTTACGTGCGCTTGGCTGAGTTTGCTGAGAGAGTGGATTGGGGCGGAGAAATAGTGAATCGTTGTAAGCGAGGTCGTCACACAAAAACCCGAATGGAAAATGGATATCCTGAGGAGAAAGGATATAAAAAAGTTACTTATATACTAGAAATGAAAATCATACATAAGCAACAGCCAGATAATTGGGTCGATCCACCTCATCTTCACCCTGATATCACCAATCCAAATTGCTACTCATTTGAAGATGATGAGTTTCCCTTTCTTGGAGTTGGTTTTTTCTACGGTGAAAAAGGATATTGGAAAACGTGCTTAGAGTAAGATTCTACTTATTGCTTATGAAGAATAAGTTATAGGTTGTATTTTCATACATGAAATATTACTAGAAATGTGTTATGCAACATTTCTTGGCCATTGTTAAAGAATTGATGTCATAGATCTTAAACAAGCAATGTTTTATAGAGAGACAAAGTAATAAATATTTTTGTAAAGACAATAATTTCTTTAACATGACCATTTATTTTAGAAAGTAAATTTTATTGATAATGAAATCCAAAGGATGTAGCTCTTGGAACAAAGCCTACATGATCAAATGCTGAAAGAGCTACAAAGGACTCCTTCAAAATGGCCCAAAGGCCTGGAGGCCCCAAGGCCCGAAACAAGAGCTGTGCTCGCACGACTCCAGGCGAGGAAGCTGCCCTAGGCGTAAGCATTTGCCGAGGTAGCAGGCTTGTGCCACTGTACCCGATCGCGAGGCGCCTAAGGAGCAGCAAGTTCAAGGCGAGCAGAGGTCGAAGACCGGAGCAGCGTTGGCTTCGGCGACCCACAAAATTGTAGCAGATCCAGGAGGGAATTCAACTGGCGACTCCGGAATCTGGCAACCGAGGCTACCCTCTGCCGCGCTGAACTACCATGATGACACTTTATTTTCATTTTTTAAAAAATGTTTTTATTAATTTTTTCTATATTATGTTTATTTAATGTGAATACTAGATCTTAAACACCTCTAACCGGATCACACCCTATCCACGCCATGCCATTTCAACCATACTTGTTAGAGGCCAGCTCTCATTCTAAATTATTCAACATATTCTTTTAGAATGTCATGCAACGATGGTTGGAACCTAAAATGGATATTTTTTTGACAACACATCTCTTACTAATAAATAAAAAGGAAAACTACATAAAGGGGTATGAACTATCACATTTTTATAAATCACGGGTGTAACTACCATTTTTTACAATTTGCAGGTTTTTCAGTTTTGGTACTATTTTGTAAATAAATATTTTTCAATCAAGTCCAGATCTAATTTAAACTAATTACAAACTCACCCTCAACAAAACTAACCTAACCACCAATTCATTAAATTTGTTCAACCGTTAGCATTAACTTCATCTTAATCTTCACTTGCTTACATTAATATGGGTAATTTAGGTTAGGTTAGTTTTGTTGAGGGTGAGTTTGTAATTAGTTTAAATTAGATCTGGACTTGGTTGAAAAATATTTATTTACAAAACAGTCCCAAAACTGAAATACCTGCAAATTGCAAAAAATGGTAGTTACACCCGTAATTTGTAAAAATGTGGTAGTTCATATCCCATTTCTGTAGTTTTCCCAAAATAAAAAGAGTTTAAATAAAACGACATAAGTTCTGTATTATCATTTAAAAAAGATTCAATCAAAAATGACATTGGACATTCACACTCTTACAAAATCAAAAATCATTGCTCCACAACTTCTAAATCAGAAAACAATTTTCATTTAGTTTTCATAGAACTTCTTACTGGAGGGTTACCATGTAGTTCTAAATTTACAACTAGACAAAATATTCTATTTACGCTTCCTATATATATATATTTATTGTTGAGCGAGTTATAAATCAAAATCCTTTTACATACTTTTCGCCTTTTCGGGATGAAAATATCAACTGTTTTAATCGTAGTCCCAAAGGATCATGTGAAATGTTGGACCACCAACGATTTAATACTTATTTCGAAAATTAATATCTTTCATTGAGATAAATGTATAACTTTAAAGATAAAATTATAAAAATATTTATAAAAGAAATTTAACAAGTATGATGAGAATTCATTCAGTGTCTTGATTTTTTTAAAAAGCATTAGTGGACACATGATCGTATTTTTTATATTTGATTTTGAAAGAATATATATTTGCATTTGATACTTCACAAATATCTTGATAATAGTTTCAAAGATGGTTCACAAGTTAATTTTAAATTTTATTTAATAAAGATTAAAAAGTAATTTAACAAGATAAACAATATAAATCTTG
>NQLW01000017.1:237802-257600 GCA_002312845.1 Kalanchoe fedtschenkoi | reverse complement strand
TTTGATACTTCACAAATATCCTGATAATATTTTCAAAGATGGTTCACAAGTTAATTATAAATTTTATTTAATAAAGATTAAAAAGTAATTTAACAAGATAAACAATATAAATCTTGTAGAAACCAAATCAAATTCAATTGAATTATGTTACTCATTTTATATATATATTTTATATAGTAAGAAATGTCTATATTTGATAAATAATCTCATCCATTACAAATTAAATTAATCCTCTTATCTTCGAGTGATTCTAAAGTGGTTCTCTCCTGGATTAATGTTTTCCTTTCTCTAAGGCTATGTTTGGTTTAAGGAAAATTAGGGATAGAAAACTAAATGAAAAGTTAGATGGAAAATAAGATGGAAAATTTGTTTAATTTAAAGAATGTTTTAGTATTTCTACAAAAATTTTCACCTCAAACCAAACAAGGACAAAATAAAATGAATTTTTTGAGCGATTTATTTTCCCTCTAACTTTTCTTTCCCTCTAACTTTCCTCAAACCAAACACACCCTAAAAGACCATGGAGTTTTTGGTAAAGGACTTTGACAGTATCTATCACATTTTCTCTTCAATTGGTAACTTATCTTTAACGCACATTATGAGAGAGGCTAATGACTCTGCCGATGGCCTTACAAAAGGTGGTATTGATCGATCATAAGAGTGTTTTTTTGGCCTGGTTTACATAAAAGTTGTCGTCTGCCTTTTTAAAATTAACTTCTATGCGGTGGATGTTTTCATATATATTTTACAATGAGGATATTGGGTATCTAAGATACTTGGAAAGATTTGCTTTTCGGGGCTCATAGCTCAGGAAGTTTCCTTTGCTACTGATCTGGAACAATTATTTTTGTAAAAATTTTGTTTGGAGTTAGCAAGACTTTCAAAATCATTTTGTGGGGCAGGTGCCGGCCATAGGCAGCTCTCCGACAACATTGAGACTAAGTTTAAAGGGACAATAAATGATAGGAGGATAAAAAGACAGAACGCGTGAAGTTATTCAGGGTTTGATTCCCTGTGGATTCTCATGGTTGCTGCTTTTTGTTGTGTTTTTTTCTTCACTTCTTTGAGTTGATATTTTCCGTTGTGTTAACAGTCTAGTTATGCCGAATTGTCATTGTCAATTTTGGTATATCAATGAATCCTCTATTTATAAAAAAGGGACTTCCCTTAACTCTCTTCTAATAGTATGCCAACAAATTGAAAACTTTCCCAGACAACTTTTACGGGGTTGTGATATTAATAAAAGAAATATTCACTCTGTTACTTGGAATAAAGTTTGCTTACAAAGAGAAGCTGATGGATTTATTAGAAATTGATTAACTGGAGAAATTAAAATGGCATTTTGGTCTTGAGATCAATCTCTTTTGAAGAATGTTGTTAAAGCAAAATGTCAGGTCCCATCATATCCCGGCATGTTTTGCATTATTGTCTTCATTGTTAAATTGCACTTTTTGAAAAAAAATTAAGTCCCTTCGGGGACATCCGATAGAATTGGGATGATACACATAGCATTACTGCCGAAAAAGTATTGGAAGAGATGGTCAAGCACTTCACTTTAAAACCAATTATGTCTTGGATCTCATTATCACTTTAAAACCAATGGTCAAGCACTTCAGGTGCGAAAAGACTACTGAGATATTTTGAACTTACTTTTGGATTAAGGATAAACTTCCAAAAATATAGCCTTATATCTTGTGGATCTCATTCTTATGAAGTTGCCTCCTGGGCGGTAAGAATTATTGGGTGTTTCTATCAGTGTTTACCTATAAAATTCTTAGGTTTAACTCTTGGAGCCAATAACCGAACTCAGTAAGTTTGTGGTTTCCTATAATTGACAAAATAAAATAGAGATTGTCACAATGGAAAGGTAGGCACTAGCACAAATTCGTATCTTTAATCACGTTTGTTTTTCTTTTCAATCACGTTTCGTAAGCGCGATTAATGCGGCCGTGATTAAAGATCAAGTACCAAGCGTGATCAAAGATCACGGATCTTTAATCACGTTTAATACTTAACAGGCGTGATCAATACTACATTATCTTTGATCACGTTTCATTCAACAAGGCGTGATCAAAGATGATGGAATTAATAATTACGTTTTGAAAAAGGAAACGTGATCAAAACTAACGGAGTTTTGATCACGTTTAAGAACAGAAACGTGATAAAAAATGGTAGACTTTTGATCACGCTTATAAATGGAAAACGTGATCAAAATTGTCACATTTTAAATCACGTTTCCTATATCAAAACGTGATCAAAGGTTTCAGGATTAATAATCACGTTTCATACAAGGAAACGTGATTATTAGTATACAACCTTTGATCACGTTTCATATCTTACGCGTGATTATTAGTTTACAACCTTTGATCACGTTCATTTTTAAGAAGCGTGATCAAAACACTAATTTTACAATCACGTTTCCAAATTAGAAAACGTGAATATATTTATTTTTAATTTTTTTCTTATAATTATATTTTCAATATTAATAATTTCCGGACGTTTTTAATTGTTTATAATTGCACTAAAAGCATAAAATAATTGAAAAATACAAGAATTTTTATAATTTACCATTTGAACAAAATACAAATCAAGTCGAATCAAGTTTAATCTACATAATGTCAGAATAAACCGGAAGCTACTGACTGTCTATAGAACTGACATACAAATCCCGATACTTCTTCTCGAATCTCATCTATATCCTCAACAGAGTATGGGGAAAGATCAGTGGGGAAAAACTGCACAAAATATTATGTATAATTAATATCATTTTCGAGTACTACAACCCATTCATGAAACGGAAATATATAAAATTAGTTGATAAAAAAGTACCTGCTGTAATCCGTGTACTGCAAGGTCAGGTCTCTCGGCCAGCCTCGACACAATAGTCTTCATGTTGCGAAGCACATAATATCCGCATTCCTTGCTATCTTTAGGTTGCTTCGGACTCTTTAAACATGTAGTAAAGAAATTGCAATAATTATTAAATGAATGCAAAAACTTGCAAACCACTTTTATAAGTAGATGTTGATCAATTTAACGTGACATACCAAAACATATTCCAATATAGGTTCATCTCGGAATCCAAATGACATACGCCATTTCTTCAGTGCATTATAAGAAGATACACATATGTGAGAATAGACTAGAAATAACTTAGAGAATAACATGATATTCAAGTAAACATGCTTACCGCTTTAGAGATGTAGCCAAAGCCGGTGGGAATGCTTCGTTCAAGGAGTCAAGATAATAGACTCTATTTTGCATTGGGAATATCACAGCAAGTGTCCAATGCCACCTGCCAACAAAAAAAAACAAATGAAATTGAAATGTTAATATCATTCAAAGATCTTTGTTATTGTAAACGTGATTAAAGTTTTAATTTGAAATGAATGATTTACCCGGATCAATTGTGATATGGAAGAAGATAGCAGATATTATGCCGAGCCTGAGGGTTCTCGCCTAACGTGATTCAACCCAAGATATACTCCTCCCGACCAATATCATCTTCACGAAATCCACTCATCATGTTCGGATCAAAGTAGCCGAATCCTGCTTCGTCATTGCTCTTAGAAAACGTCTGATATAGGTATCTGTATTTGACTTGTATATTATATACCGTTCAAAACATGGTGAAATAATGAAAAATATTTTTAAATTATTTTCATACCTGATGTAAACTGTGAGGTTAATCTGACTCAGTGGCTCAGTCTCGATAATCTCTTTTGCGTCTTCCTTATGAAATATCACTGGCACGTCAACTCCGAGAATATCTGATGACACTGGTATAATGATGGAGCTTGTCCTCAAGTAAGATCGAGACAACTGCAGTAACTGTCTCGTGTGCTGCCCTAAGCGCAACTCGGTGCCGTCTTCCTTCCGCTCAGGAACATCTGCAGCACTCCATCTATATGTATCGAAAAGCTAAAAAAGAAAATACATATATAAACAAATCAACATTCAAACTATTAAGATTGTTTATAGTTAAGATAATTGAAATAAATTCACTTACTGAGGAGTCAAGCTCAATCAAGGCCTTAGGCCAAGGAATGATCTGGTTGGTCATCACACCATACTCAAGCTCCAAGTAGCCTTTCTCTAGAACTGGAACTGGGAGGATAACATTGTTCACAATCACCTGAACAATAAGGACCTTCACCAAACTGTCATCGAGGTATTGTAAACCATATGTCCTTCCCCTTGTAACTATTCCAATGGCAACCAATTTCCGATTTTCGTTTGGTGGAAGCCCCTCCATGACATACAATGCGCACTTCTTCCCAATCTGTTACAAAAAAAAACAATGTGAAATTTAATTATAAGAATGTGAAATTTAATTATGAGAATGTATTAATAGAACTTACATCAGGAATGTCACTCCAAGGGTCATCGGGATTGCCACCAGATTCGAAAGAATGCGACTGTGACAGTCCTGGCCTACCGCTGGTAGATCCCGGATCAAACCAAGGATCTATCTCAACATCAATGCCGCCTAAATGGTGAGTACTATGCCGTGGCAACTCTGTCTCATGTGTAGTGATATCTGGAATATAATCTTCCGAATGCGGCCTGCTCTGATCCTCAGTAGTAGAAAATCTCGATCGCGACTGAGTAGCTACTCTCTAAGATGCCTGTCTCTCCACATCCGCCATGTACTGATCCTGACTGGCATAGTACTTTCCTCCGGTTCTGGTTTTCTTCCCAAAAAAATTAGTCCACGTGAACTTGGTAGGCAATCCTCGGACTCGTCCAGGATACTCAGGTGATGGGTGTGCCTCCGCCAAAACATCTCGACGCGGCCCAGCGATAGATGAGCCTGATGAATCCTGGCTGCTCCGTAGCTCATCCTAAAATAAAAATATTAAATAAACACACGACAAGATTTGTTAATAAAAAAAAAACATGTGACACATACAATTTTACGGGCCACGTCTGCTACTTCAAGAGTAGTATACTCCCGGTTCGACTTCCGAATCCGAGCCTCCTTCCAAAGGCGGTCAGTGGTACCTCTATATGCTGGGCTTCTGCTTCCTCGATTGGCATCCCTTCTGCTACAAGCTTCGCCCTCTCATCAGCAATGATTTTGGCCTCCAAGCCACCATACCCCATACGCGCTAGCGTGGTAGGAAACTTATTATGGGTCCTAATCTCCTCGTTCATCTCTGATCTAGGCTTTCTGGCTGGATCAGTCTGCTGCTTTACGAACTCATCCCACATCTGTTTAGAAAAGTAAAGATAAAAGTCAACATCAAATAAATGAATAAAATTATGACATTTTATCTAGATGTAATCACTTTCATTCTAACCTCCTGATCGATACCATCATAATAACCAACAGGAGATGCTCCCTCAAATGCTGGCTTCTCTATATACTTCACCTTCAATTTATGACGAAAAGCTCTATAAGCTATTGCAGCTAACTTCATCTCATCGTATCGATGCTCGTCTATATTCCTGAATACGGCCTGAAATAGAAATATGAATAAGTTAGTATGCGTGTGTATCTACACGATTAAAAGTAGTAGTAATTGTTTCTTACGCCAACATGGTTCCAAACAACATCCAATAACTCTACTGGGACCTTGTCCCATTCAGCGTATCTCAAGCCCAGCACCGCTCTGACATTGAAATGGAGGTATGATATGTAAAGCTCACCCATCCTCCCAATGGGCTCACCTCTCTCACTCCACTCTATGTCAACTGTCTCGCCACGGTCTCTCATCTGTTGCTGCACTCTACACCGTGCAGGTCCACGACGTCCTCTCCCACGTATACTACTCTCAGCATCGTCGCGACCCGCTCTCTTACGTGGAGGCATAGTAACCTGCAATAAAATTTGTGTCAATCATTATATAAAAAATATATAATAGAATACTGATTAAAGATAAAAATAAATTAGCATGATGTTAAAACCTCTAATGTTGTAGCTATTCAACCCAAATTCCCTCATCATGATCTGTTCGCACGTGCAGATCCACATCATCATCCTCGTTACCATCATCCAAAGGGATTCGATGCAAGGATGGCACAATATCATCTAATTGATCATCATCTACATCACGTTCCTCAATAGGCGTATGATGTTGCTTTACTTCAAGAACTATTGATGTGGACGAATCAGCTGGATCAATCACATAGAATATTTGCACGCATTGCTCCGCCATGACAAAAGGATCACTTTTATATCCCTCACGTCTGTTGAGTGTAAATCCAAATTCATCATGTGTTACATACTTCGAATCGAACCATGAGCATTTGAATAACGGAATGTACATGTCTCGAAAATTGACCTCCCATATTTCCTTAATGATCCCATAGAAAATTGTGCCATCATCCGCGACGAGACTAATTCCGCTATTCTGCATAGTGCTACGTTTATCTTGCTCTTCAGTGTAGAAACAGAAACCATTGATAATGTACCCACTCCATGTTTCAACTGTTAAAGATGGCATCATACTCAGACATCTGATCTTCTCCGATACAACACTTGGATCTCTTTTTAATAAATCTTCTACGTGATTTTTTATCCAAGCACCGAAAGAAGAATTATGCTCTGGCCTTATCCATTCGTGTGTCTTTCGTGGCCACTTCTTACGAAGTACGTCCACATGATCACCAATGAGACTCGATGTATCCGAAACATTATGGAGTATGCAAAGATGGGCTTTCGTTAAATCAGTTAGCCCCACATGTTTTGACATGCGACCCATATCACTACCAGAATTTTTTTTTGTTGCGGATCAAATTTTAACCGTAACAGGTCCGGTGGTCATCCGAAAAAAATATTTTTTCGGATCATAACAACGAACCCGAAAACGTACCTCAACCAAATCCGAAAAATAAGTTTGCGGATTAGTTTTCGGAATTATTTCGGGTCCAGGGGAATAGGATTATAATATTTTAAAGAAAACAACCGAACCAAATACGAAAAAAAGAGAAATAGCCCGAAAACCCTACCTAACCCGAAAGTGATCCAACCATGTACCCCAAATGACCCGAAAATTGTATAATAAAATATAATATTATAATTTTGAAAATATTGAGAAAAAATCCGATAAAACAAAAAATCCGAAAAAAGTCTGAAAAAATACCCGTAAATCAGCCGACAATTGTAAAATTAAATAAAATAAATAAATTCTGAAAAAATCAGAAAAGGATCCGATAAAACAAAAAATCCGAAAAATTACCCGTAAATATCCCGAAAACAGTAAAATAAAATATAATAAAGAAAAAAATCAGAAACAGACCCGATAAAAAATTAAATCCGAAAAAAGTCCGAAATATAATCGAAATTGAACCGCAAATTTAGATAAATCCGAAAGAAAGTCGAACAATATTCGAAAACATAAAATTCGAAATAATATCGAAAATTATCCGAAAAATGGTTATTGCAATACTTAATATGAACCATGCCCGATATATGTTCCGAAATTGGTCCGAAACAATCCCTACGTTCTGTCACCCGTGTTTGCTCCACAACCAGCCCGAAGATTAAAACCCTAAATAGATCCGAAATCATTTTGAAACCATTCCGAAAAACACCCGGTCTAGAGTTTTTTAAAGGTTTAACCCTTTTCCATCCGGTGTATTTCCTCCCATTAACCGACACCAGTCCGAAAGAGATTTTCGGAACATTCAACCTCCGAAAATAGTGGTCCGCAAAACATATGGATTCTGGTAGTGTATGACCTCGCCCATTCTGGTTGGCTTCCAACGGATGAGTTGGAATTCCGATTGAATCTGTGTTCCCAACATTATCTGCACAATATTCCAAAGATTCCTCTGCCATATATCCCTCAATAATACTACCTTCTGGTCGATACCGATTCCGCACATATCCTTTCAGAATTTTCATGTATCGTTCGAACGGATACATCCAACGAAGAAATACTGGACCACATTCCTTCACTTCTCGAACCAGATGAATACTCAGGTGGACCATTATGTCAAAAAATGATGGAGGAAAATACATTTCGAGCTCACAGAATGTGGCTGAAATGTCGATTTGAAGTTTATCCAACTCTCTGATTGATAAAGCTTTCTTACAAATTACACTGAAAAAGAAGCATAGTTTTGTCATGGAGAACCTCACTTTCTTGGGCAGAATTCCTCGAATTGCGATGGGTAGTAATTGATGCATCAAAACATGATAGTCATGGGTTTTCATGTTAAGCAACTTCAAATCCTTCATGGAAATAATCTTCTTAATATTCGACGAATACCCATATGGAACCTTTATGTTGTAAAGACAATTGCAAAATGCCACGCTCCTTTTTCGACAACGTATGACAAGCTGGTGGAAGATACGTCCTGTTACCTCTGCTTTCCGGAGCTAGTTCCTTTCGAAGACCCATACTTAATAAATCCAACCTTGCATTGATTCCGTCCTTGCTTTTCCCCTTAATATTCAATAAGGTACCTACCAAACTATCACAAATGTTCTTTTCCACGTGCATCACATCTATACAGTGTCGAACAGACAGACTCTCCCAGTAAGGCAGTGTGAAAAAGATGGATCGCTTCTTCCATGGTCCTTTTGTCGTCATCTTTGATGATTTTCCAAAACTAGTATTAATCTCGAAAACCTTTCTGAAAACTTCACTTCCAGTTAATGGATTGGGGCGGTACGTTCTTCAGTCTTCAAATTGAAGTGTTTCTTATGACGTCGGAACGGATGGTCTATGGGAAGCCACATTCTGTGATCCATGTAAACATTTTTGCGACACTTAGCCAAACGGCAAGAACTTGTGCCCTCCATACAAATAGGCATGCTTTGTAACCTTTGACGTTATAGCCCGCTAGATTTCCATATGCTGGAAAATCATTAATAGTGCAGAAAAGCATAGCCTTCAGGATGAACTCATGCTGGGTTACTGCATCATACACCTTCACTCCAACATCCCACAATGTTTTAAGATCCTCAATTAACGGTTCCAGAAATACATCAATATCATTCCCCGGCTGTTTCGGTCCTGATATAATCATTGTAAGCATAACATACTTCCGCTTCATACATAACCAGGGTGGAAGGTTGTAAACACATAGCACAACAGGCCACGTGCTATGTTGACTACTGAGATTTCCATAAGGATTCATGCCGTTAGTGCTTAGTCCAAGTCTGATATTTCGAGGATCTGACCCAAATTATGGATATCTAATATCGAAAGTTTTCCATTGGTTTGCGTCAGCAGGATGCCTGATATATTCATCCATTGTATATGTCTATCTTCAAGCTGCCAGTGGCAATCCGCTAGCAAATAGAAACTCTTCAACGGCAATTATAATGGGGAAGTGATGCTACTAAAAGAAAACTCCACTCAATTTTCTGGAACAAAATATATTTGCAAAGAGAGGCTGGGGGTTTAGGAGTCGGGGACCTATATGTAAAAAATCTAGCTCTGTTGGCAAAATGGCAATGATGTTATAGTCATTAACACAATGCTCTATGGAAGATTGTTGTCTCAGCAACATATGGGTACGAGCGAATGATATTTGCATTCCTCACAACCCTAGGTTGGTTTCTTCGGCTATGTGGAAATCCTTTTGCCAGTTGCCTAGTAATCAATCTGGCTCCGTGGATTCTCATTCACAAATTTTAGTTGGAGATGGCAAGAGAACCCGTTTCCGGGATGATGTGTGGGCGGGAGCCTGTCCTTTAAAAGTTTTATTTCCAATAATTTTTGCGACCACATCTCAAAAGGCAGGGCATAACTCAGATTTTGGTAGTTGGTCAGAGTAGTTTTGGTCATGGAACATTTCAATGAGAAGACGTTTATTTATCGGGAGCAATGCTTGTGGGATCTTCGCACCTCAAAAAGCAGGGCATAACTCAGTAACCAATTTTCAAGCTACTATAAGATATTTATGTGGATCTTCACGTTTAATGTTTAAAAGATATCTTAGAATATAGTTGCCATAGTGAGTATCTAGTGGTTTCTTAGCTCAGGTCTTCTGATTGTTCCATCTTCAATGTTTCCTTCTCCAAGAGCTTGTTAATGTCCTTTGTGGCTGTTTCTTGATCACTCCTTCAGCTCGTCCTCAAGGTTCATGCTCTCTCCCTGCTTAGTCCTTTTCTTCTGTAGGTGGTTTTTGTATGTCTTGTAGCTTAGGCAGCCTCCTGGTGTCCTGTGCTTTTGGGGTTTCCTCGCTTCTGATCTGTTGTGTTTTTTCCCTTTTGATTTGTGCTATGTTTTGTGTTTGGTTCCTGTACTTTTGTGGGCCTCGGTTTGTTCTTGTTGCCATAATCAGTTCGTCCTCAAAATTTATATGGTTGACTCCTTCCTTCACTCCAGAGGCTTTCATCTAGCATCAAAATGCTGCTGTTGCCCATCCCCACACATCGAAGATCAGGACCACCTGTTCGTGCAAGGAAATCTAGCTTCTATAATCTGGCAGTGGCTTCGTGACATCTCAGGCCTGTCTAACATCCCGAGATCCTTCAAAGCAGCATGGCGGACTTGGGTCAAAAACTCCAATCCCAAATCACAGGACGGCATGGCTAGACTGCTCACCTTCAGTCTCGGAATATGGGAAATTTGGAAATTTCGCTGTGCCACCTTATACGGAAATCCCCCCAAGTGGCCGTCAGAGAATATATTCAAGCTAGAGATAACCTCAACCGTCAAAGCCCGCATCTCCTCCCACTCCCCCAAGTTGAGAATCATCAACGAAGCTCCGAATCCTCTGCTTGCCCAAGACCCCAACATCAGTCAGAGACCTCGCCCGCATCCCACTCAGGCATGGTCCCCTACCCCGTCGGGGATCACAGCTAACATCGCTACAATCTCATCAACCGCAGGAATTATCCTCAGAGACTCAGACGGCCTCTTCATAATCGGCGGTTCCTGTTTCATAAACCCCTCTACCTTCTTGGCAGACTCTCAAATCATCATCAGCAAGTGCAAGGATCTCGTCGCGCTATCAGGGCATCGCATAGCTTGGTACCAGTGGGACAGAGACGTCGGCTCCTTTGCTACAAGAAAATGGGCGGTTTTTCTAGAAAAGATCTCCCCTAGCCTCATTCCAAGGTCCGCCAATGCCCCTGCTCGATCGCTTTGCAAGAGGTCCTCCACCTCAACCGACGGCCGTCCAGAGCTCTTCCAGCTCTCCAACCTTCCATCAGAAACCAAAGACTTCCTCGATCGGGATCAGTCGCGCCTAAGCTCATCCCGGCGCCTAGCTCAGCAGCAATCGTCTGTGTTCCCTTAGGCTTAGGCCCAGACTCTTAGCGCCTTTTGTTCTCCACTTTGTGCGTTTTATGGCCATGTGCCTGTCGTTTCAATAAAGCTGTCTTTTTTAAAAAAATAAAAATAAACAAATAAACAAATAAACAAATAAAAATAAAAGTATTTGCTTATAAAAAAATAGTTGTCTTGGGTTCGAATTTCTCTGGAGACTGCACTCCTTATAAAGTCATAGACAAAAAAAGAAACGACAGAGAATTGACAAATATGAGGGGCTCATGTAAAGCTAAATGCCTCTAGGAAGATTCAAACTCAAAACATTTGATTTGTATATATGTGAAGTGTTTGGTTATCTTATCCTGCTGGACTCATGCTCTCATAGTTGGTCAGACGGCAACTGGTCATCTAATATCTCTCCGAGAATTAAGACTATTATTTGACTGAGCACTGAATGTCTAGGGCCAATTCGTGACGGCTACTTGAAGCTGCTTTCTAAACTTTAATCCCCAATATCAATTAATAAAAAAGTCTGATCCCTGTGGGAAGTTATCTGTATGGGCAAATAGAGTTTAGTAAAGCGCCTGATCCCTCTTTATTGGCTAGGCTCGCTGCAGCAAAATAACCCAGCTCCTCTGAGAGAGTGGAAATCTTCATCCGGCGAGGATCTTCAAGATCGAATTCCAGACAAATTATTTATGGCTGAGCGAAACATTCTCTCTTAAGGCGGATATCTGTCCAATATCCAACTTGGTCATCGACCAATTCCCATATGACGCTGCATTGCGTCTAAACTTGGGGCACTTCCCCTTATCTGTATACTCAAATTATATATGTTGGGGATTACTTGATTGATCAAAATGGTTCAATCGATATATGGAAGATGTGTTCTTTGCTACTAGATGGGCTCCGTGAAAATTAAATGTGGAAATGAAGTTATCTCGGAGAACAAAGTCTTAACAACTTAGTGTATGTTTGATATCATTTTCCACAAATTTACCTTGTAGTTCAAAGCAAAATGGCTAAAAATTGGCCATCAACTGATTTCAGCATTGCTCCACGTAGCCTGGCCTCCTCCTCTGGGCAATTTATTAAAATTTATGTCGATAGACCTGCTACTGACAAGCCTGGCCATGCAAGTATTGGATGAACCCTTCAAAACAGCTCCGACATTGTTCTAGCTGCTATATGTTTTCAAGTTCGACCGGTATAGCAAATTCTAATATTGTAAAAGCTCTTCAAATGATCGTGGAGAGTCTTCATGGATGGGAGATGGACATCACTGAAAGTGATTCAAAGGTAATTCTTTCCTGGACTAATTAACCTTTTCTCTCAAGTGATAAAAGCTCTTGAAATGATCCGAGAGTCTTCAGCTCCGGCATTTGCTCTATAATAGTTGAGAAAGTATTTTTCACTTACACTTTGAGAGAAGCTAATGGATTTAAGCTGGTGTTTGAGTGTGAGGTTATCATTGCTTAATTAGTGCCTAAATTTAAGCTGGGTTACTTGCTGTTTATAAGAGCTCCTGATGGTTTCGTTTTGTGCCTATCATATCAATTTAATAAAATCTACGCTTATAAAAAATCAAGATCAAATACCATTATTCCTCTACAGCTTCTAAATCACATTACGATTCTGATTTAAGTTTTAATAAATTTATAACTCAAGATGTTACGGCATAATTCTAAATTTACAAATTATATCAGTATTCAATATTTATATCATGATTTGGACTACTATGGTAGTAATTCAAAATCTTTTTACATAATATTTTCCAGTGAAATATCAACTACTTTAACATAGTCCCACAAGATTTGTTTACATGTGAAATGCTGAACCACAAACCATTTTATACTTATTTTAAAAATAGTTTCCATTAAGATTAAAATAATAAAAGAGACAATTATTAAAATATTTTTAATATACTAATTTAAAATTAATATATATGTGAACTTATACATATATATTCCTGCATTCATTTTGTTAAATATCAACATTCCATATAAATTACAGAAAACAAATATGAGATGACACCTCATATAAGCTACGTAGGGAATCAGGGAAATTTTTTCCCGTTCTAGGGGTTATAAGGTTCTATTGTTTTAGGGTATTAAATTTATAGGATTTTAGAGTTTTCAAATTTTGAAGGATTATGCTTTTAAAAGTTTCTAGGATTTTCATGCACTTGAAGTTCAGGGATTTCAGATTTTTAGGATCTAAGATTTAGTTTTTTAGGATTTTAAGGTTTTAAGGGTATAAAGAATTATGTCATAAACATCATAAATCAATAAAAAAGGAAAAATTTAGCAAAATGATGTTATTATGCCCGATTCCTATATCCATAGCTTATATGGGATGTCACCCCTTGTCGGAAACCTCATAAATTATTTCAAATACTACTCCTTATCTCATAAAATCATCAACACATAAACCTCAATAAAACTTGATTAAATTGATCTTTTGGCAAACTATATATTTCCACTGTTTAATTCATTCTAATTTAAAGAATGCCCTCCAATCCCTAAAAATTAATTTTCGTTCAATTTTTTCTGTATAAAGTTTTTTTAATATCTTTGACAATAAAATATTAATATCTGCACACAATGTAATTTTTGAAAAACTTGAAAAACATTTTTTGAGAAAGTTAATTTTTTTTTGTCTGGTTGTCATGGAAAAAATAAATTATAACAATATTAAAGTACATAATATAAATTTTTCCTTGGAAATTATTTTTTATTCATTCTGGATTTTGTTTTTTTTCCCTCCAAAATTTCCAAAAGTAAAATGAAGGTTTCTCATAACTTTGTTTCATACTTTTGTGTGCTCCACTTACAACTTTTCAAAAGAAGAGATGAATTAAATTTTAATTGAATAGCATAGAACAGATAATGAGATTTTTTTTACGGAAAATACATATAATTAGAATTTTGTTCTATCTTGATTCATCTACTTTTTTTTATAAAGTGATCATTAGTAATATCTAAATCAAGATTTGTTTATATATGCATAAAATAAAATATAAATTTTTTAAAGTATTACATATGTTTCGTTTGTATTGATTTTGATATATGAGAAATAGAGTTTGTAAATACCACTTAATAATAGTTTATAAATAAGAAGTGAAAAAGAATGTTTATTTTAAAATTGCTATGTGATTTTCCAAAGTGAAGTTTGACTCATTCAAAATAATTTCAGAAAAATAATGGGGGAGTATTACATGGGGGCGGATCAGGTGAAAACCAGTTTGGATATGTAAACCGTGAATCAACTGTGATCATTACATTAATCACACATGAACGTTTGAGATTAGAGTAATATTTATCCATTTTAATAAATAATATAATACTGAAGACAGGAGAGATATTTTTACCGAAAAAAGATATGCTAGATTTGATTCCCATATTCTTAGCGATTAACTTATTTCCTAAAATCATAATTTCCTGTGTTTTATCGAATGATCTGTTAATCATGAAATTTTTGTCATTTAAAAAAATACAGAATATTTTTTATTTAATTTTGGTGCACAATTCAAACCTCAGTGCATTATTTGATATTTGGTGCACAATTTAAATTTTGGTGCTCGATTTGATTATTGTTTATTTGCTACTTATTTTGATGAATTGTACAATGAACTAATGGTGCATGCACGGATATAATTTCTATTTATTTTATGATTATTTTATTGAATGTACTTTTTGATAAAATGTAATTATTTAATGGGCACCAAAATTCATGTGCACCAAAATTAATAATGTGCATCAAAATCCATATGTGCACCAAAATTAATAATGTGCATCACAATCCATATTTGCACCAAAATTAATAATATAATGTGCATCACAATCCATATTTGCACCAAAATTAATAATGCGCATCAAAATTCATGTGCACCATTACATACTGATTCACTTATTATGATGTGCATTATACTGATCTGTCATGGCAGATCTTATACATAGCAGCAACGATTGATATAGGAGACATAGGCAACGACATTAATTGGAGCCGGAGAGTTCGAATGCATGGTAAAAGAACCCAAAAAAGAAAACAAAGAATAATTGAGGAGAGATAAAAAGAGAGAGATAAATAAGTAAAGATCTCTTAATGCCGATTTATGTGCACATTTTAAGGAGAAGATATTTATGAGATTAAATAAAGATAAATGAATTAATTTTAATTTTAAAAATAAATAAAACCAGATCCGTTGGATTGGATAAAATCAAAGAATATAAATAGTTCACAGTTTACATATCCAAATCGGTTTTCATTTGATCCACCCTCGTAGTTACATTGTACAAAATAAGATATCTATATTTGATAAATAATCTCATCCGTTTGAAATTAGAATAATCCAAAATTGTATGAATGAAATTTCTACATCACGAGCAATATATATATTCGTTTAACAACAGGAGTCCAATATGTACTTGCGAGAGACATATAATAATGACTTTAACAACAAAAATTCTTATTTGTGTTATCATCTGTGAATTCTTTGCTGTTGTAAAGTCTGAGAAAGCAATATCATATCCGCCCAGAGGAACAAATAAAACCATCACTGTACCGCTCCACCTATTAATATGTTGTTCGTGCCATATTTTCACACAACAAATTAAGTTCAGTTTTTGACCTAATAATTAATTTTTGTACGTTTATAGAGCGAAGGAGGCGATGTCTTTGACTGCGTCGACATCTACAAACAGCCTTCTTTATATCATCCACTTCTCAAAAATGAGAAACATAAGGTTCGATAACTTCTTGTGATGATATTTTCTGATTTAAGAAGTTCTTGTAATAAATATTATCTTTATTTTGCTTCAGATTTCAAAATTACTAGAAAAGCTCAACAAAGAGTATTACAATTCCGAGTTAGAGTTTGATTTTCCTGAGAACAAAACTGAAGACTGTCCTCAGGGAACTGTCCCTATTGTAAGGTCTGATCAATCAAGTGATGACGTATTACGATTGATGAGAAAAATGAAATACCGATTGAGAAATTCAAGTAATACAAACGCCACCTTCAATGATTCTCAAGAAATCCATGAGGTCAGTAAATTAGCGTTCTCTCATTTACCACTTTTCCATATTATGTAAAATTCATGACTAATTATATTAATATCATGTTCTTATCACTAAATGCAGTACGTCACCATGTCAACTGATTTTGGGGAATATTATGGAGCGAAAGCTACGTTTAACGTGTGGAAGCCATATGTGGCATATTCTGACGAATTTAGCTTAGCTCAAATGTGGCTAAATTCCGGCCCGCGTAGCCAAGATGATTTTAACAGTATTGAAGTTGGATGGCAGGTGCCCGTTAGCTATTTTACATTTAGAGTGACTCTTGATTGAATTAATTTTATGTCCCACGATGTTGATCAATGTTCTTTGTTGACTTGTGCATGTGTGATATTGCTTCAGGTATACCAGAAAGACTCATCATGCAAATGTCCTAAGCTATTTGTGTTCTGGACGGTAAGATTTTAGTCTGTAAGATTTGATTTTAATTTTCGATAGGTGTACTGTTTACTCGAATTTTCCAACTATACATATAATTATGTTTTAAAAAGTATATTCATATATTTTTATTTATCACAGAGAGATAATTATCAAAGCACAGGCTGCTATAACCTAGACTGTGAAGGATTTATCCTCATTGGAAATATGAAAGAATATGCGCCAGGGGCTAAATTGAGTCATTGGTCTACTTACAAGTCGATACAATCCAGTATCGAGATGGCCATCAAGAAGGTGCGCATTTTAAATAACTAGATTAACCAAATAATTTTTTTTATTAGACCATAAGAAGTAGCATGCTGTTATTTAACTTACTGATTTAGGGAGATAATATTTGAATTTATTTTCAGGATCAACGTACCGGAGACTGGCACCTCTTCATTGACAATCACCTTGTAGGGTATTGGCCTGGAAGATTATTCACACGCTTGGATGGGTTTTCTGATAGAGTGAGCTGGGGCGGAGAGATTGTAAATCGTCGTAGGGGAGGTCATCACACAAGAACCCAAATGGGAAGTGGATATCCTGCTCAAAAAGGATACAGTAAAGCCGCTTATATACGAGACATACAGGTTATGCATCAGCCGCCGCCACATGATAACTGGGTTGATCCACCTCAACTCCAGGCTCGTGTCACCAATCCCACATGCTACTCTCTTGATGATTCTAATGTGTTTCCCTTTCCTGGAGTAGGCTTTTTTTACGGTGGAAAAGGATATTCGGAAACATGTTTGTAACAAGATTCTGCTTAATAATGACAACGAATAATTTATAAGTTGTATTTTTCGTATATGAAGCATGCATTACAATAAATATGAAAAACGAGATAACACAAAATTTAAAGAAAAATATAAAAGTAGTTTATATATTGCCACATTTTCTAAATTATCATCATCATACCGTACTTGCAGTCAAACTACGTACCAAAATTGCTAAAAGGGTGTAAAAGCATTTTTGGACTAATTTAAAATGTCATTTAAAATTAATTAGATTTAATTCATTAAATGTAATTGATATTATTAAATTGGTTGGGGATTAGAGTTGATTTAATATCAAAAGACTGTTTTGTTTATATGAAGAAAACAATATCATTATTTAATATTGGGTGACAAAATGATGAAGTTTTAATGCATTGATATAATTCTTATAATACTATTGTTTTGGAGTGCAAATGTAAATTTTATTTAACAAAATTAACAGAAAAAATTCTTGCACTTTTTAAGCATTTTGAGTAATTCTTACCCCCTACAGGTGGGGCTTTCCCCTTAATATTATTGAATGGCAATTGAACTCAATAAAATAATTAACTAGTTATAAATAATTTCTAATTCAAAATTATGTTGTTTTGTTGTAATTTATTTTTTTATTTCTTGTTAATTAATTACTAATTAAATCCATGCATACATTCATGGACTAAGAATTTGATCACTAAATCATGCAACGAATTACTTCCCTCTACTGATTGGTAAGACAGACTTTTCCAAGATCTCTGAGACAAAAAGAAGAATGAGAGAACTTAGAGAATGAACGACATATATATAATGTTAGAGAGATTTTGGATGGTTTGGAGAGAATGAGTCACTCTTCTTATACATTGCATCCTCCATGGACAGTATAAATTTATCAATTCCTTGAGTTACACACAAACTTCCTTGCATTTGCATTTTGATAGCACGTATGCTTTGGACAAATAAAAACCTGAACCGTGATTGTTTTCAAGTTTCTTCCATTACATGTCTTCATAATATCTTTTCTTGCAGCAAATTAAGTTATCCTGAGTCAGGCCCTCCAACTTCATGATTCAGTTGAACATAGGGGGTATAATGATTTGGTTCGGTTTGATTTTAATAAAAAATCAAATCAAACCATTCGTAACCGGTTTGAGAAATTGAAATCGAACCGCATCGCTAGCTTAAAAAAATAATCAAACTTTATGGCTCCATTCGGTTCAATTTATTTTCTCATGAATTTTATTTACTAATTTAATTATTAAATGGGAGACTTTTTATATAATAATTATATAGAGGAATTAATTTATATTATATATTCAATTAAATTAATACATAATCTAAAATATAGTGAAATAGTTTGGATGGTTCGATTTGATTTAAAAAATTTTGAAAACTGAAACAAACCATTAGTCATCATTTTTTTAAAAAAAATGAAACTGTAACCATTCCATAAAAACTCCAAACCATACTGAACATATTGGTTCGATTTGGTTTGATTCCGTTCAACGATTTATCAATTTTTATTTACACTCCTAGTTGAACATATTATCAAGCATATTCTTCTCCACATGCATTACACATCTAAAATTTTTTTCGCAGCAAGTTATCTTTCCAATTTGGTAGATCCCAGAAAAAGTGTTCCATCTCGAAACTTGGATTATAACATTTTGTGTGAGCAAAATTCATAATCAAAGAAAACTATGTCAGATAATAATTGAGAATTAATGTCTCAGATAATTGCAGAGACGGTGGATCGTAACACTGTTTTCTCTTCATGACTTTTGAAGTGTTTGATCGGTAATAGTAGTGCGGTGGTGTTGATGTTTATGGATGACCTCATACTCACTAGAGATGATGAAGTTAAGATTTATCTAACTAGAAAGAACCTAGCTATTAGTAAGATTTTAATGAAGAAGTTTGAAAAACTAAATCACTTTCTTGGGCTTGACTTGAATGGAGCAGATAAGTGAAGAAATATTTCTATGATAGTAGAAGATTGTAAGAGATTTGCTTAAGAAGTATTATTGAAAGTCAATGTAAAGTACTTCACATTAGAAGGGAAGAATTTTGAAGACATCAGTGATGTATCACTAGTTAATCGGGAATCTAACTTCCTAACATAAACAGGACCGTACCTCTCACTTACACTCGGTATGGTGAGTGCCGCATTTGGAAGGAGTATGGAAAATTTTCTGATACATGTAGGACACTTTAGATTATAGTATCATATATAATTAAGAGGAGAGTAGAGGGTTAGATTATTGGTCATAGTGATACTAATTATATATTAACAAGTGAGTACGTTTTTAATTTTGGCTCTAGAGCTGTATCATGGTTTAGTAAAAGGCAACATATGGTGTTAGTGTTAACTAA